>RJWM01013492.1:0-53155 GCA_004363535.1 Dasyprocta punctata
AACCCCCTTAAACTCCCCATTGGCCTTGGGGATCTCTTTAGTCTATATTCTGTAGCTAGGAGGATTATTTCAAAGTGCAAATCTGGTTCTGCCATCCCCTTGCTTTAAACCTTTCAATGCCCCCGCCACCACCATTGGGATAGTGTATAAACATGGCCTTAGCTTGGCTAATCCCCCTATGTACTCTCAGATCTTTTAGGAAATGAAATATTGCAGATGTTATTGAAATCCACTGTCCACCATTCTCCACCCCCATTTTTTCTTCTTTGAAGTCCTCCATGGTGAACTTTTTTTTAATTTACAAAGAATCTACAAAAAAAAAATACATAAATGAAACAGACAAGCAGGTTTAGCAAGGTCATGGTACCAGGTCACAAAGCCATATACAGAAATTTAGTGTTGGCCTATGTACAAGTAATGAACAATTCAAAAGTAAAATTGTAAAGGCACAAGTTACAACATCACAAAAAATCTTAAAGTAACATTACTCTATAAATATACCAAAATACATTCATTATCTGTATCCCAAAAACTATAAAAACTGATCAAAAGTACTCAAATACAACCTAAGTGAAGAGAGACTATGTATGTGAATTGGACATATATCAAAACATATATTCTCCCTAAACTTATCTATCGATTCACCTCAATATCTATCAAAATCTCAGCAAATTCTTTTTTTTTTCCTTTGCCTGGTGAACTTTTCTTTGGTGACTTTAAATTTTATTTTTTAAATCAGCAAACAGTAAAGTTGACTTCAGTTTTGGTATACAGTTCTGCAAGTCTTAGAATACCTATAGATACATACAACATTATCATAATTAGAGCACATAACAACCTTACCACTCCTTTAAGCTTCCTGTGCTGCCTCTGTAGTCACCCTGCTCACCCACCTGAATTTCATGTGCACTAGTTTGTTCTCTACAATTGTAGTTTTCTCTTAAAGACATGCAATGAATGAAACTGCACAGTGCACAGCCCTTGAGGTTCATCCAAGTTATGGTATGTATCAGTAGTTCTCCTTGTTATGGCTGGGTAATATTCTACTGTATGGACAGAACATGCAATAAGATACCATTTTTTTTTCTGTCTTTTCCCTATCCTGGGGACATGGCCTCTTTATCTCCTGACATCTGTGTGTGTGCCCCTTTTTCTGCAAACAATTCCTCCTCCTCTTCTTTGCCTGCACAACTCTTTGTCTTTCTGCAGTTATCTCTAAGGAGATCCCCTCAGAATGCAGACAAGATTCATTCCCATTCCCCCACACTAAGTCCTCCTGCCTGCCCAGCGCTTCCTCCACGAAGTTGTTCCTCACACTGCAGGATGGGTTTTGGTTAAGTCACCTTGCTTCTCCACCATTATGAACTCCATGAGGGCAGGTGTGCTATTCTCTGCTACACTTCTATCACCTGGCAAGTCCCAATAAATATTTTTTGAATGAATGAATACTGGATTCGCTTTTGTAATCTTTGTTGCCTAGTGTTATATTCAACATTCAATAAACCACAACCAATGTCAGATGAACTAATGAAAAGTTTTTCTTAGTTTCCATCTTTTCAATAGATGCATACATTCATCCTGGTTTTATCTACACTATTCAGGCCACTTTGCCAGAACTTCCTAATGTTCTGAGTCACCAGCCTCTCTTTTGGAGTAAAAGGATATTGAGATAGCTTAGAATAATGACACACTACAAAAACGTAAAAATATAGATAAATGACTGAGTTGAAGTAAAATAGTGGAGCCATAGAAAAAGGAGACCTAAAAAACAGCTAAAACACAGACAGGTATGGCTTAAAGTCTGAGCTTCTTAGCAACCAAAGACAAAAGGGAAACTGCCAGTAACAAGTTTTGCATTGTCCATTAGTGAAAATTATACCCATTCCCTGGAGAAATTTAAGCTAAGGGAAAATTTTCATGTAAGCCTTGAAAATGGATACATCTATCTACCAGGCAATTTTTAAAATACCATCCTAACATTAAATGCAATAGCTAAACTCATGTGGGTTTTCCTTCAGTGTCGCTTCAGTGCAAACTTGAAACAGTATGCCTAAACACAAGTCAGTAAATCTGCTTCCAAGAGGGGTGAAAACCACCTGGTGTCAATGCACAGCTCTGATTGTCTGGCTTGAGCTGGGGATAAAATCTAGTATACCTATAGGAGTAGATGGGCTGCATGTCCTTCAGGTAATCCTTCATGAATATTATTTCTTGTACCTGGGCTTTTCATGACAGCCAGCAGCAGACGACTGGAGTCTGTGTTACTTAGGAAAAGTGTGGAGTGTGGCTATCACGGGATAGCTCTGTATCATTGTAAATCACCCGAGAGGGTGGGAGGATTGATGTCCTCCTTGGGGATCCAGCAGCCTAACCAAGACTGTTTTCTGAGCAGGTTGCCTGCCATTAGCCCACCATGAGCAGATGAATCACCCACATAATTAAAAAGAGAAGATGAAGACTCTTCTTCCCACTCCCATGTCCCAGGTATATGCAATACTAGGAAGATTGCTTTGGAGAATTTGGGTCAGTTTCAGGAGGATCTGGAAAAGAAAACCTTAAGAGAATCCCAGACCTGGAAATTAAATATGCTGAAGAGAATGAGAGTATCAGCTAACACTGGGCTATGGGCCACATTCTTATTTCATACAGTCTCTTTTTTTGTGCTCAGAGATGCAGAGCAGGAGGCAGGCTGGGCCAGGTTTACCAGCGTTCCTTTTTCAAGGATGGCACGAAGACACTGAAGGGGTTCAATATGGTGCCTGAAGTCACATAGCATAATGGGTCAGAGCTGAAACTAGTTTTTCTGACTCACATCCTGTGTTCTTTGCAGTCCCCATTTAAGACACTAACATATTAGATACCACATGCTAATGTAGGAAAGTGATTACTTAGAAAAATAACATAGACAGGCAACATTTATCTTTAGATCAAAAGAAAGAGTTTTCAACAATAAAAGGATTTAGAGATATTCCTGCCAGGAGAATTATGACTCATAAAAACAGGCCAGTGAAGGAGACTCTAGAATTTTCTTATAATCTTGAAAAACGTGAGTGTTGCTCCTGGTCTGGGAGCAATTCAGAGCATGCCCCATCCAGAGACCCTCACATCTCCCTTGAACTTTCTTTTGCCTCCCACCCCCTATTTCTGTAGCCACGCCTGGACATATGAGAAGATTCAACCTGGGGACCTGCCATTAACTATCAATCACACTTGTTGTGCAGGACCATAGATGTATCAGCGTCTCAGCAGGAGATGTGTGTCATCTTAGAGTAGATGAAGGGCTCTAATGAAAAACAAGGTACAGAGATGTGAGCAGGCTAAGGGAACCAATAGGGCATTAGGAATCAGAGACCAGGAATATCAGGACAGTCCAAAGAAATAGAGTGCCAGAGCTCAGAACTGCTGGAACTGTGCAGGAGAGGAAGCTGTCTGACA
The DNA here is from genome assembly GCA_004363535.1 of Dasyprocta punctata. NCBI lineage: Eukaryota > Metazoa > Chordata > Mammalia > Rodentia > Dasyproctidae > Dasyprocta > Dasyprocta punctata. The sequence continues at coordinate 3,436 of RJWM01013492.1, forward strand.
AGAGCTGTAGCTAAGGAGGTGCCCTCTTGCCAGATACACAGAGTAAAAGCAGAGAAGGAGTGGGGAAGAACCCATCTCTCTTTTAACCTGTCTTCTGATTTCTCTTTGGTTCCTGCAACAAGGAGTCATACCCAGCGAGGAGCCTGGCAGGTGCACCAATCAGAGGGCAGCCTTTTGAGGCCACAGCAGGACTGATGAACTAACCAGAGTGGACAGAGGGCAAGCGAAGCATGACTGGCCCAGTAGGAACAAAATCCATAATGTTCCTGGCCTCCTCTGTCTTTCATTCTACTGCAGTGGCTAGACACTCAATAAACAGAAAGAACACAGCAAAATAATAGAAGCAATAGTAGCAATGAGTGCTGTGGGGGAAAATAACAGGGAGAGGGCTAATGTGAGAAGGAGAGGCATATTCAACATGGTGGGCAACTTGGAAACAGTTAAAAGCCTGGCATCCTGTTTCCAAGTTGCGGGGGTTGGGGCTTATTTGGAGAAAATGAAGGGGACCAGAGTGAGGGTTGTTTCTACCAGTGTTCCCAGATCCACATAAATGGCAGGGCCTGCACCCAGTCACATCACACCACACCCCACTGTGCAGTGCTCACCCAAGGAAGAGTGTGTGAGGTCCTTGCATCCCAGCCCTAGGCTGAGCTTGCAGCCCCAGACAGCAACAAACTCAGACCGAGAGAAGGGGAAGGGGCTGAGCGCTTACTCCACAGGAGACAAGTGTACAAAGGAAGGCGCCTGGGACTGATTGCTAGGTGGTGACCTAGAAAATGCTTCAGATGCCCCATGGCTTTTCCTAGAGAGTTGGGACAGAGTGGCAGCTGGTGGACAGGTGGTAGAGCACCCACACTTGGCTATGGTCGCTCTCCGCAGTGGTCTTGTGGCTCTGGAGTTGGCTATAAATGGTATTGTGAGGGACTCACACCCACCTCCCAACTCATCCATGAACATGTGGACATTAGCACACCCTGGCTTCTTCCAAGCACAGTTTTCTATAAAGACATGGAACAGAAACACAAAACTAATGTGTGGTTGTTCCAGGAAGGCTTTCTGGAGGAAGTAAGATTTATCTTGAGACCAGAAAATAAAGCAGTTGGTGGAGCAAGGAGAAAGTGTGTGTGAGCATGTACGTGCGTGCATACATCAAGCAGAGGGACACAGTAAAGGAACGGGGGAGAAGGGAGGGCAAGCTAGCCTGGGGTCAGGAGCCAGGAGAAGTTAAGAATGGTCAGAGCATCAAGTAGGAAAGATCCTGGACCAAGAGTGCACAGGTAGTGGCCGTGGCAAAGCCTGAGGTCATCCACATTTTCCTCTGGTCCTTCCTGCACACCTCTGACTGGGTGTGTGTGTCTCTGTGTGAGTGACATCACTCTTATTTGAAGGGTGCTTCCCAGTTTATAAAGTGTTTCTATGAGTTTTTGTTTTCATGAGTTTCCAGATCAGAGTTATAGGGGAGGGCAGGACTGAGATAGGGAGGCTGGGTGACATTCAACAGTTCGTTAAAGGACTCGGGGCCAAGAGCCAGGGCTGACTGGCTACATTCCTGTCTAGAGTATGGACACTCATCTAACATTAACGACTGTGCCTTCTGCCTATTGGTGCACAAAACTGGCTCAGTGATCATCATCACTTGTGGATCTGAAGGGTGAACCCCATTAGCGGGGAGAACTGAGCCCCCTGCTAGCCCAGCCGGAGTACATGCCCAGAGCACACACATGTGTTAGGTGTGCTCATGGTTGGCCACTGGGAGGACCCACCCACGCCTGGACCAGCACTGTTTCCAAGGTGCTTTTTCTCCTAAATTGGCAAGAGGTTACATACTCCCAGTTCTTCAAATCTTGCTTCCTGGTTATTTTGCTCTCTTGGATGCCCCATCCCATCTGACTGACTGCCTGCTCGGGGGCACTTTTCCTCACATTTGTGTCTTCTCCTCTCTCCCATTCCTTCTTCATCCTGTTGCCCTAGGATCTACCTGAACCCACTGTCTGTTCTCAGACTTTCCTCTCCCTTCTTTGTCTCTCTGTTCCTCCTACTCTCTTTCTCTGGGTCTCTCTTGTTCTGGGGCATCTTCTCATCTTCACAGAAACATCTCCCCACAGAGAGAAGCCTGAGACCCCAGAGCGGCCAGCATGCCCCGGGATCTGTGCCTCAGGGAGTCAAGTGGGTGGGGAGGGCATCACGACTCCACTGCCTTTGAGAGCGGGAGGGAGAGGAGGAGACTCAGATTCTGAAGGAAAGAGCAGCTATTAGTCACCAGAGGGAGAAAAGAAAAGGAATTGGTCAAACAGCAGGTGGTTTGAGAAAGCTGCACAGCTCAAATCAGCCCTGAATTTAATAAGGGGATAGGAATTAGAAGGAAGCAGGGAAAGGCATTGCTGCTGGCCTTGCTTCCTTCCTCCCCCAGCCCAAGGGCAGGGGACAACTGAGCCCACAGGCCCCTGGGGCTGACACCTAGTTGTGTCTTTGGAGGCTGAGGAGAGACTGAGAGAAACAGATTCTGCAAAAAGAAAGGGGACATATTGCTGCCCTCATTCCTTGTGCTCTCTACTGGGGCTCCCCATAGCCCTGTTGCATCCCAGTGAAAAGAAGCCTTAGAGGAACTGGGAGTTTTTGTTAGCATGGCTTTTGGGGAGGAGACAAACGTTACACACCTCAGTCTAATGGACCTCCTCTTTGCTTTTGACTCTATTCCTGGGAGATCTTTAATCTTCACTCTCACCCCAATTCCTGGGTGCTGTTCCTTTGCACTCAACTCCAACGCCCCCAGGCAAGAGTCCATTTGTTCCCTCCCACTCGCCCCGCCCTCATTCTGTGGCAGAAATGGGAATAGAATCCCTAAGGAAGCCCTAGGAAAAATAGAACAAAAGCCCTTTAGAAGGGTTTTTCTTGTAAATGAGTACAATTTGGGAAGCAAATTGGAAAATTATATCAAGAGTGCGCAGAGTCCCCGATGGCTCCCACTACCTTAAAAATAAAATACAAACTCCTTGGCATAGTCCACAGGCTGCCCCAGCTACCTGTCCAGGCTCATCTCCCATCACTACCACCTCAAAACTCTCTCTGCACCTTCATCTACTCCCTGACATTACCAAGCCACCTGGAATACACTGTGTTTTCCTCTGCTGTCATGACTTGGTCATTGCTATCTTCTCTGTCCAGTTTCCTTCCCCTCCTTATCCAACAGGCTGACATTTCCTAAATTTTCAGAACAATATGCCTTATTTTGCAATGGCTTGCTTGATCAAGCCCCTGTTGCTTGGTTCAGTTAGACTCTGCAATCCCTGTAACAGCCTCCAGCACATTGGAGCAAATATCAGACTGTAATATTGTGGCATCTTTGTCCCTGTTAGACTGCGAACCTCATGTTGGCAGAAGTTAGCTCTATCATCTTTGTATCCTCAGTTCCCAGTGCAGTTTCCAGCACATAGGAGGTGTTCAATAAATACTTAGCGAAAGCTTGAACGAGTCATTAAAATTATTCTATTCCTTGACTTAGTAACTGAATTCTAAGAATTTATCCTAAAGAAATAGTACAAAAGAAGGAAAAAAGACTTATGCCCAGAATATAGCAGGATTATCTTTATTGGTAGAAAACTAGAAGCAATCTAAATGCTAACAATTGGGGAATAGTTAAGTGAGTTATAGACTATTGTACTCCTATTAAAAAGAACAACTACTAAGACTAGGTAACAAGGTAGAAAATGTTTCGTACATTATCTATGGCTTTAAAAAATGGTATATAAGTTGTATATTCACTCTTGATTATAATTATGTAAAACTAGGAGTAAGCACTAAAAGAGACTGTACAAAAAGAAAATTAGTTGTTGAATTGGGTTTAGTCAACTAAAGTGATTTGTTTTTCTTTTGTAAAATTCCTTTTAATGCTATTATGATAATATTTATGTGAAGAAAGAAAATCACAATTCAGCTCATGAGCCATGCAATGCACCGCTCTGAATCTAAGAGGGATTTTGAGGAATATGCTATCCTTTTGCACAGCAGCTTCAAAAATGCTCTGGCTTTTCCCATTATGGCTCTGTGAGTCATAACATATTTGGATTTTCTTAATGCTTTTTGTGTTTTCAACTCGTAATGATATACATTCGAGTGGAATCTGCTTTTAGCTTCTTCCACCATGGGCCAATACATCCTTGTTTTTAGTGAGTCTTCACGGGGGGCTTCCTAGTACTACCCTCATCCTTTTGATTACTCTGTAATTGCCTCATGGAGCTGTGCTTTATCTATTGCAGTATTTGCATATTAATTATTTACCAAATGCTTAGCTCCTTACCAGGTATATGACCAGCTACCCCTGTTTGCTGGTATTATCCTGGTTTTAGTGCTGGCTGCCTACAGTCCTGAAAGATCAGTCAGTCTCAGAAAAATCACCCTAGCACCAGGCTGGCCTTAACATTATGAACTAGATGGACAATTTCTTGCCCTCAAGAAGTTTACATCCTGATACCACATCCTAAGTGTGAGGAATGACCAAAGAGTCATAGGCAATTTGAACACGCTGCTGCAAAGGTTGACACCAACTGCAATGAATGTGTATGATGGAAGTAATGCTTTGTGCACATGCAAGTAGGCATACACATGTGTATGTATGTGTAGCTGTGTGTGTGTGCATGTGCATGTGTGTGTGAAGTAAGAAATGGTCCACAAGGAAGACAGCATTTGAACTGAACATTGAAAGAAATGTAGATGTTGTTCAAAGAGATGGGGGTGGTCACTGACAGACGCCAGCTGGCATCTTGGCTCTGGGTCTTCACAGCATTCTTCATGTAGTTGCCCAGTCATAGTTCCTCATGGTATCCAACCCTCTTGCACTACCCAGCAGTTGGTCTTTTCCATTATCTGCTGTCTGAGCTCCAGTCTTCCTGGGATATAAGGAGTCTAGGCACAAGTCCTTGCTCTTGGTCACATTTGTTGTAGGCACGCATAACTCAAGAATCAAGTCTGAGTGCTTTTGTCCTTGCTCCAGAGTAGTACTAGATTCTCTCTGCTCATTCATACCAAACACCAGGAGCGCCTTCAATGATGGATAGCAGGAAGAACAAGAATCATTATGGACTAAATTGTGATTTTCTCAACTCCTGTGTTGAAGTTCCACTCCCCAGTGTGACTGTATTTAAAAATAAGGCTTATAAGGAAGGAGATAAGGTTAAGTGAGGTTATAAGGGTGGTGCTCTGATCCAATAGGACTGGTGGCCTTATAAGAAAGACAAGGCATTAGAGAATTTTGTTTTTTATTCTCATGCATAGAGGAAAGTCCATATGAAGAGAAGGGGAAAATCTGGCTACTTTTGTACTAGAGAGACAAACTGCCCTCACCAGAAAACATATCTGCTAGCATCTTAATCTTTTAACCCCCAGAAAACAAATTTCAATTAAACTACCCACCCTAAGGTATTCTGTTATAGCAGTCCAGAAAACAAACACAGGGCTGATTGCTCAGATGAAAGTTGGCTCTTTAACTAATTACAGCATTTAAAAGCAGGAACACAGTCTTCAGCCACAGAGCCCACTTGAGGTAAGAATAGGGTAAAGCATGGAGAAGATGAATGATAAAAATACAATTATTTAGGAAAGAATGAAAGAGAGGAGACCTTCCGTATTAGGAGAATGGAAGTGAATATTCCAAAGGATCAACTATGAAGCATGTGAATGATGGCAATGGTGAGGTCTTCCTGTCTCCTCAGATGTCACTCTCTCTTTCTTCCTTAACAGTGGACAGCAGAGCATACTTTGGTGATGTTCTAAACCTTTGTTTTACCTGAAGATCAGAGTCTGGAGATCTTCCCTATGCTCAAATCCAGAGATCTTTCCTTGGTCATTTGTTCAGCATGGATTAGAGCTAGGAAACTATTTTAGGGCATCATATTCGATTCTTACAACAAAGCTTGACTGGAGGGACCTTGTATTTATCCTTGTTTACAGATGAGAAAACTGAGGCTCAGAAGCCAGAGGCCTTCCCTATGGTCACACATCTACTAAATGAGAGATGTTGACCTCAAATATAGGTGTGTCTCCTCTAAAGCTTGTGATTTTTTTTCACTCCACGCACTAGAAGCAAGGACCTACCACTAGGGTCAGCCTAACACAAGCTGCCCCTTTGTTTGCCCAGCCCATGTATCGGTTCCTTCTTATTTCTGTCTTGTGGTCAGGGAGCACATGTCCTAGGGTAAGGGAAAAACCTGATTATTTATTCAATAATCCTTCCTTTTGGTCCAGACTTTTTAAAATTTGTTTTCTGTTTGTCTTTTTGTCTGGGGAAGGAGGAAGAAGTGGGGGAGCCTCAGCCTTTTCTGAGAGCTCTGTGTTGATTTCTCCTTCTGTTGTGTGGGGATTTTAAATGACGAGGCTTTGATTTTCCTGCCTCCTCGGGAGACTTGTGCAATTTAAAAAAAAAAAAAATACTGGCTCTGGTAGTACATTTCTGCTTGATTTTGCCTGCTGAGGAACCCAGGGCCCTCAAAGCTGAGTCTGTGACTGTCTGCTTTCCTTCTCTCTACTTTGCATGGAGTGAATGAAAGGCATTAATTCCGATATTTTGCTGGAGGAAAAAAATAGACACATGCAGAGACAGAGACAGAGAAAGAGATGGAGGGATATGAAGCATACCTCTAGACAACATATCTACATACATACCCAGGTCTGCATTGGAGTACTAGAGCTTGAACATATGAACATCCTAGAGCTTGAACATATGAACATCCTGTAATATCTATTAGAAACCATTACGTGGTTGGAAGAGTAGACAGGTGAGCATGAATTTGCTGTTGGTCAAGTGCATACATTTGAGGGAGAAGACTGATCTCAACTGCATATATGTCAAAGCACATCCAGTAAGGAAACATAGTTCAACCACATGTACCTCCATGTACAAATGAGTTCCCACATCTGTATGAGATCACAGGCATGAAGACCTCCAGGAAGGATATAATCATGGATGCCCTGTGAGCAAATATGCAAATAGTTTGAAAAGACATCAGATGCAACTGAGCATGTGTATCATCAAAAGCATGTATGGAATCTGGAGAGAGACTTGAGTTCAAGTCTTCCTCTCACCCCTGCCTACTATAGTATGTTTTTTAAGCACACATAGGAATGAGCAGAGATACACAGGCACACATTTGTGTCTCTACTTGTGTAAGCACAAGACAATAACAGGGTGTCCTCTGTTGGTGTGAATACACACTCGGAGTGTGCATGGGCCACTGCTCCTGAGGGCACATTTGGAGGGAACATGGAGGAGAGGAGCGTGGAGGTGCACATGGGAATGTAGAGGTGCATTTGCATGAGGTTCCCCCTGTGTTTGGATCTGCCACTTCCATAGCCCTGGAGAATTTAAAACAACAACAATGACAACAAAAAAGAGGACTGGAGAATGGTGCAGCCCCACATACATTTCTGGAGCCTCAGGAATGGTCCCTGTGCTGACTGATTCCAGCAGTGTCTGTTACCATGGCTATCGCTAAAAAGATGCTGCTGGTTCCTCTGTTTATTTTTAAATCCCTATGCCGGTGACACCCCCTTCTGAAACGCCAACCCCATTCCCTCGGCACTTCCTTTCTTCTCAGATTAGTACATGAAAACTCAGTTCCCTCCCAGGCTCCAGGGACACCTAGAAGGATATCAACCAGCCCATTATTCCAACCTCCCCTTCCCTCCCAAAATCAAGGTGCATGTGGAGATCACTTGGGACCATAAGGCTCCTCAAAAAACAGAGAGCTTGGTGGAAATGTCCAGCTTCCAGCTTGTCATAAGGTATGATCTGCTGGCCTAGCCTTGAATTATCTGGTTGTTAGGTTTGGGGAGAAAAAGATGTTACAGAGAGTAGAAGCCACTACTTTCACGAAAGATGAAACATTAGCCCAGGCCAGGGAAAAGGGGGCAATGGGAGCTGGGCCCCGCCTGCCTTAGATGGGCCTCCACACCACCTCAAACTCCCTCTTTCACCCCATGCCCAGTTTGCGATGGGGTGAGGAGGAGGCCAGGGGACCTGAGAATTTTCATGAAAGATCAGAAAGCCTGAGCAAGATGGTGGGTGGCTTCCGCACCCACAGGGGTTCTAATTTTAGTGCAGTCTTCTAGCAGATCAAGTCACAGAGTCCCTTTCAGTTGACCTAGTCAACTTTAGAGTCCAGGCTGCACTGGCAGCCACAATTCTAAGTAGAAGAGGCAATAGTTAATATGGAGGAGCAAGGAACACGTATCTGTAACTCCCCACTGCAGGAGGTGAGAAGAAGTAGGCCCTGGTTTCTCCATTCATGTAGCTCCCTGAGGGCAGGGACTGTGTCCTTCTAGACTGTATCCAACCCTGCTTCTTCCTAAACAATGCTTTGTCCAGCCCTTAGTTACAACAGGTATCAGTGAATGAAATGCTCACTGAATTAAAAGCACCCAGCAGGGACCCCAAACCTAAGTGCTTTCATAAGGGATACTGACTATGTGCAGGGGCAATTCTTTACCTTTTCTCAGCATTATTTTCTTCATCTAATAAATGAGGATCTTAGATTGAATTATCTCCATGTGCAGCACTGACATTTCATGATTCTATTAGCTAATTGAATTGGATAGACATAATGGAAAATGTTGGACAACAGCTAATTTTCTCTAATGTTAAGCAGAGTCCCTGGCCATGTCATATTCAGGTCAGCAAAAGGAAAAAATCCCAACCTCTTTCCTTCCTTAGGTGAAAGGATTCACAAATTCATTCCTGAGACCTAAAATGAGGAGCATGGAGGTGTATGCTCTAACCGTTTGGGAATTTTCTGAAAATTAGAATGCTTTGGTTGCTAGCTGATCCTTTAAGCTAAGGTGGCCATGAGTTCCTTTCAGCTGAAGAATCTAGGACAGTCACTATAGCCCCTCTGTACCATCTGCTTCAAGGGAATAAAAATGGGAGTTATAGAAAAGATCCAAGTTTGAGGCAGGTCTTGGCTCCTCCAACAGAAAGAAATCACAGGCACACATCTTCGTTGAGACAAGTGGTGTGGGCATGTACTAGAATTCCTTCTTCCACTCCTAACTTCCTGGGTCATGCTTTTGATAGTCTTGTATTTTTTTCTGATTGAGAATTATTATGGGTGAGCTGTGTCACACTAAAATTCAAATGTTGGTGTCCTAATTCCTAATACATTGAAATTGATCTTGTTTTGAAACAGAATCTTCTTAGATATAATTAAGATGAGGTCATCTGGAATAGGGTAGCCTTTAATTCAATATTATGGGTGTCCTTATATAAAAAGGAAATTTGAATACAGAGATACTTACAGGGAGGGAACACCGTGTAGAGACATATGCAGAGTCAGGGTGGCACAAGACAAAAAATGCCAAAGATTGCCAGAAAGCCATCAAAACTGGAGACAAGGCATGGAACAGATTTTCTTTACAGGGGAAACCAAGCCTGCTGGCACCCGGATCATAGACTTTCAGCTTCCAAAACTGCGAGACTATAAATTCCTGTTGTTTCAGCCTCCTAGCCTGTAATGTTTTGTTGTTACAGCTGTAACAAACTCCTAGGACAAGAGATCCCACTTGCTGGAGAAGGTCTTGAATCTCAGACATTTCCCCCGCCCCACACACACCACTCTTATGCCACCCCACCCCAGGATATCACCCTACCATATCAGGTGGAGACATCGTACAGCTTGTAGACATCCTCAAAGAAAATAATCTTCCCAGAGCAGGCCAGCACCCCAGCATCTATGATCCACCAGGAGGTCGTTCTTTCTATGCCACCTGAAGCCCGTCTGCAGCAGCTCCAACCTGTTTTCTTATCGTTCACTCAAAGGAGATAATGATGAACCAGAACCCCCATCTCAGAAAACAATCTTTTGTTGTCTAAAAGTTGTACATGGAATCTCCTTTCCATCAGAGCTGACAGTTCCCAGCCTCTTTTTCGAGGTAAATTTTCCTCTTTCAGCCCCACCCGGTGGCCAGACTCTCATCTTCCAAACATCCCAGTGTCATGACCTTTCCCCTGACATCCCAGAGCTAGCCAGCCAGCAGGACCTGCCCTCCTTCCCCACCCTCACCCTCTGCCCCTCCATCCTCCGCCTCCCAGACCCCTCATTGTAGTCACGTATGCGTATGTGTTCCCACATGCCTTGTCTCCAAACATGGCATGAAAAGAAGTCAGAAGGACTAAGATGCAGCGGCTGTGGAGCTGCTGTGACCGATGAGAGGGCCTGATTGCTTGTGCATAGCTGCTGAAAGGGGTCTTGACATTTTAAGTGCTCGTCAGAGTGAGGAATGACAGCGGCAGACAATGAGACACTTCCTCTTTGCCTTTTGCTGGCTATTAATAAGTGTTTCTGATTCTGCAGATGTGGGAGAGATTCTGGACCACTAGGTTGGGTGTGCTGCATGTTTTTTTTTTTTTTTCTCACTTTGTCTTTCTCCTCCTGGTCCCCGCTTCCTCCTCTCTCTCCCCTGCCTCCCCCTGCGCTAGCTGCCAGTCTCCTTCTCTCCTGGTGGCTGTTTGTCTTGGAGTTGGATTTGTTAGTGTTCAGGAAATGGCAGCAGGCAGCTGGTCTCAGACCTGTTCTTGGCTCGCTGCTGGAATTCAGCCCCTGAGTCCTGGCCTGAACCAACTGCCAAACCACACTCACTTCTCCAGGGTTGGAGAGGAGTCTCAGGGGGAGATGAAGGCTGGCAGAGGAATGTAAGGGGGATGGGGAGTGAGGGGAGAGGTGGGGAAGAGGTGCCAGGAATGGCAGTGTGGGGCCATAAAGATAGTGCAAGCTGGGACAAAGGAGCCAGATCTTGGGGACAGACGAGTACAGAGAAAACTGAGAGGTAGATTTTCTGCTTTCTCCTTCCCTGCCTGCCTTCTTCCCTCCTCTCTGTGTCCTTCTGTTTATCACTACTGACCACCAGGGAAGCCATGTGCTCCTACACATCTCCATTGAGCAGAAGTGCTGCCCCCTGGCACCAGGGAGAATGCTGTGTGACCACACACCAAAGGCATTCACTCATACATCCTATCTGATTCCCCCAGTTCACTGCTCTGAAATCTACCACCTTTCTAAATCAGGGTGACTGACTACCCCGATGTACCCAGAATGGAGTAGTTTTCCCCAGTGCCTAAACTGGGGGGAGTCCTGAGCAAATGAGGCACTTAATCACCCTGCTCTAAATCTGTGACCCGTCACCTGGTTTCCGATTTTTCTCCCGAGAGACACTTTCTTGGTTTTAACCTCTGTTTGAATAGGAAGTAGGCAGTAAGCTGAAGCAGAAGATTAATAGCGATGAGATGGGGAAACATCTTCAGGCTGGAGCATCAAGGCCTTCTCCTCCTAGCCAAAGAGAGAAAAGGATACATCCCAGTCTAGAGATCCCTTCCAAACCACGGGGCCTCTGGCTCTGTGGGAGAAAGCGAAGCTTGGCAGAACCATGAAAAACTAGGAGCAGCCCCCTGTCTTCAGGGTCCACCTGGCACTCTGCTTTCTGTGCCATTGTCCCCTCGCTCCTGCCCTCTCTCAGCCTCCCACCCTCAGCCTGGCTTCACTGGAGTCCAGCTTCAAAGCCTTATCCCGAGCCCGCAGCCTTTGGATCTCTTTATTCTGATTCAATTACATACACAATATGAGCTTTGCAAACAGAAAATTACACACTGCAATAATTGAATTCTTCCCTGGACTTCAAGCTTGCTGGGCTGTGGTGTGGAGCAGCTCCCAGATACTGAGCTGTGCCCCAGGGCCCCACCTTCCTTAGCAAAATCGTAACTAACATTTAAACATCATTTTGTAGTTAACGATGTTTCTACCTCTACTATCTCTTGTATTTTATAACCATATGAAGTAACACCTAGAGCTGGCCTTCCCTAATGGTGGGTTCTGCACCCCCGGATTCAACTGACCAAGGATGGAAGATATTCAGAGAGAAATGACATCTATACTGAACATGTGCAGACTTTTTTCTTGTCATTATTCCTAAACAATGTGGTATAACCACTACTGACATGACATTTACATTGTATTATGCATCATAAATAATTTGGCGATGGTTTAAAGTATGTGGGAGGATGTGCACAGGTTATATGGAAATACACCATTTTATACAAGGCATTTGAACATCTGCAGAGTTGGATATACATAGAAGCCCTGGAATAAGTTCTTTGTGTATACCAACATGCATATGCACATCCTGTTTTTGGCATTATTGTTCTCTCTTTGCAAATGAGGAAACTGAGACACAGAATAATTATAAGAATGTTCAAGGTGACAAAACGATAATTGTTTCACAGTCAAGTTTAAAGTTCAGGTTTTCTGAGGCATATTTCATATTTTTCTCAAGTCCAGCCTGCTCCTATTTCCTGCACCCTTGACTGACAAGTGGTTCTGGCTCTTCTTGTCCCTTGTGGTTCAAGGATGAGAGTCTGACCTTTCTTGTACAAGCCCAAGTCTCTGACTGTCCAGAGTAGTGTACACAATTGGTTCTGTATCACGCTACAAACCAAAACCTTTGTTTTAAAACCTGTGAGAAATAGTTATAAATAAAAATGATCTTTGGGAACCCTAAAAAGAATCTACTCCCCATTGGTCTACCAACGTATTATACTCCGCAACCAATAAAGGTGCTGCTTTCGTTTCATTTCCTCTGCCCCTTCCTTCAAAATAAAACCAAATTCTAGCTCCTTAGACATCTGCAGTGACCTTGGCTATGATTTTGCACCCTCGTTGTCATTCACTCCACCATCATCATCTGTTCTCTCATTTGACCCCCCACAATAGATTAATGAAGCAGGCAGTAAGCAGAGATATCCCACAAATGCCTACTTCCAATATGGACTAGCACCTAGGCATACTGACTGCAGGCCCTGAACCTCTAAGCACTGCCCTGCTCAGCTCTTTAGGGGTGTGCCTCTCTTTCTTAGTTCAATCCTCTTTGAATCTCACTCTTGAACTCTCCTTTTCGTGGTTCCTTTCATTTTGTCTTATGTCCATCGAACCTACCCTCCATAGTTAGCTGCTAAGTTACTTAATAAATGTCTCTGACAAAACAAGACCTAGGCTCCAAGAATAACTCAATTACTCCCAGTACTTACAAGAAAATAAAAGTCCAAGCCACCAGGAGCACTGGCTAAGGTAGCTATTCTGTGATACCTGCTTACCTCCAGAGAACTATCTTGTGCCTCTTTCCCCCTTGCACTTATACTTTATAGTTATTCTAAACTGCTTATAATTACTTCACTGTGAACACCAAAAGGTTTCACATTCCACTGTTTCCATGTCTACTCCTGTCCAGGATGTCCTTCCTGCTTTGCTGGCTTCATCTCATCTCTTCATCAAGGCACAGCCTAAGCATCATTTCTCCAGAAATCCTTTGGTGAACCTCAGGACAGCTGAATCTCCTATAGGAGCCCAGACCCCTGTGAACACTGGTCTTCAAGGAAAGTTACCTATTCATGTATCTTTGGCCCCAAGCCCTGACCCCCGTTCTCAGACTGGAAACTCATTAGAATATGTTGCTTTCTCTCTGTCCCAAGCACTAACAGTTCCTGGCTCATGGCAATAATCAGTTAAATATTTGTTGAAAGTTCTTCAACCACCATGGTTAGCTGAATATCAGTATAATCATGATCATATCCTCCTAAATACCTAGCCTCAGAAGGTTTTCCACGAAACCTGATGCTTCCAATATAAGAGGAATTATTTGTGCATGGGGACTGCAGATTAATACACCAAAAGAAACTACTTCTGAGACCTGCAGAACAATCCTAGAATGAGAACATCTTTTTATTTTTTTAACATATCACCAACTTGTCACTGATTTCCTAGAGGGTCCAACAAGGAAAGCTTGAGATGAATGTAAAGTTCTCATGTTAGTCAAGTCTACTCTGACACACAGGTAGTAGAGAAGCCAATGTCCTTCCTCCTAAGAACCAAACAGGTGTTATGGTCACAAAAGAAAAATGTTACTTTATGCTATGGTAACACTCTGTGCTGAGGACCTTGAGTAGAAAGTTTCAGTACAGCAAAGATGTTAGTTCTCTGTAAATGAATCTATAGATATTAAATGTACTCCTAGTCAAAATTCCAATGAGATTTTTCATAGAATTTGACAAGCTAATTTTGAAATCCACATTGAAAAGTAAATATCAAAGATATGAAGATAATTAAAAGACAGAAAAGAAAGGGGGACCTGCCCTCGGAGATGTCAAAACACACTATAAATTTATGGTATTTAAACAGCAAAATTCTGTGACGGAGACAAAGAAATAGACCAAAGATATTGGTAGACTAGTTCAGAAAAATGCATACATTTGCAAGGCACATAATAATAAATATTTGTTGAGTAAATAAATAAAGTGGCATTTAATATCAGTGGCACGATAAATTGGAGTGGGCAATTGACTGTTCACGAAGAAAAAAATAGATTATTTACCTGCTATCATTTGCAAAAATCAATTCTAAGAGCTTGTAAACCTAAATATAAAAATATCTATAATGTTTAAAAGAGAATACACTGCAGAATAATTTATTTATAACCAGGTTAGGGAGGGGCTTTTTTTAATTTTAGTTACTTGACAGTGAATTCAATGCCTTTGCATTTAGCTACATACCCAGTCATTTTTATTTTTTATTTTGAGCTAGGATCTTACTAAACAGCTGGGTTACTCCATAGGGTTTGGATTTGCAATCCTCTTGCCTCAGCCTCCCAGAGTGCTGGAATTGCAAGTGTATGCCATTATATCTGGCTAAGAAAGGTTTCTTGTATAGATGAACACGAGCAAAAGATAGGGAGCAGGAGATGGCAATCTGCTACCTGTGGGCCAAATCTGGCCCATTGCCAATTTTTGTGAAAACAAAAGAAGCAAACAAAAACCCCAAAGTTTTATTAGGATCACTTGTTTATGTATTGTCTGCCACTACTTTTGTAATACAACAGCTGGGTCACAGTTGGGGCACAGACTGTGTAACTTGCAAAGCCCAAAGTATTTATTATCTGGCCATGTACATCAAGTGTGCTGACCCCTGACATAAAGTTAAAAGATTTATGAATATACCTACATCATAAAATGAAGACGTTTGTCACAAAAATGCTACAAACAGGAGTCCAAAAGGCAACACACAAACCTGTGGAAAAATATTTATAAGATGTGTAGAAAACAGTAGATTGTAATCAAGGTTGTGTGAAAACTGCCTATAAATCAAGGAAGATAAACACAAGAAAGAGATAACAACCTCACAGAAGATCGGCAGAGGGTATGAGTTGAAAATTCACTGAAAACTTTAAATGGCTAATAGAAATATTAATCTATGTTCAGTCTCATCCAGGCCCAGATGAAAAACGAGGATAAAACTAGATAATTTGAGAAAACTTTAATGAAAGAACTATTTATAAAGGTGTGATCACAGAATTTTACTGTTTAAATACCACTAAAAAACAACAGCAGCAACAAAATACAAACAGGGGTGATATGGTACCCTGAAGCCAGTAATTTAATGTCATATATAGACATTTAAATATATATAATGTTTTATATATAAATATTTTAGCACAATAAAATAGCATGGACATCTCTGAAAAGGAGTTACAAGGTGGAGTGTATAATGTTTAAAAATATTTAAATATAGAGACACAGAATGGTTGTAAATAAAAGGTACATACTGCAAAGTATAAGAAAGCAGGTGTGGCTATACTATTTTTTACCAGAAAAATAAATTTCAAGGTTACACATGTTTCTGTTTGTTTGTTTGTTTTTTCTTTTTTCTTTTTTTGGCACTGGGGATCACACTTAACAGGCAAGTGCTTGAACTGCTGAGCTAAATCCCCAGTCCAAGATTAGAAATGTTAATAGGGATAAAAAGTCATTATATAATGGGTCAATCTATTAAAAATTGAATAAACTTAAATGTCAATGCACCTAATAACAGGACTTCAAATACAGAAAGTAAACTAAAGGGATAAATCCACATGTACAGTGTTTAATAAATTCCTCTCAATAATTAATATAATAGAATAAATAGCAGCATATCAACAAAGATATAAACAGGAAGGTATTTATTTTCTAGGACTAAAGATACAAGAGGGAGAATAGAAACATGAGAAACTGAGCAAAGAGAGCCATTGACGGGAAATGTGGCTTTGGGTATAGATTTACATTCACATAGATGTATTATTTATATAAAAATATATGATTGCTTTGCATATGTTTTACATAAATGAAATACTATATGTATTATTTAACAACTCCAATTTTTCATTCAGTAATACTGTTGGAAAGAAGATGGTCAATTCTTTTTATAAGAATACATTGCTGTAATTTTTGTGAAATGAAAAATTCACTACCACCTACATCAATAACAGCAAAACAACAAAAACCAAATTCCCAATACCATCTGGAGCAGACATGTCTGTTGTAGCATGTGTCACTGTTGGTCTAATACTAGAGCTTGTTTTTGAACTTTTTGGATTATAAACTTCATCCTTTGTACTGTAAATCCATGAAGACCTGGACCTGTGCTTTCGTAGTGGACATTACTTGCTTTGTTTGCTAGTCTTTGCACCTTTTTGGCACTTGCCCTGACTTGGGTCCAGTGCACATTTGGACCATCAGGGAGGGTACACAGGCTGCTGATCCACTTTGGACAAGTTGGCATGCTTTTTTGCAAAATGGGGAACCTCGTAGACGTGCAGTTGGTCCTGCCTACACTATGTCAATTGGCATGTTTTCAACTTTGAGAATAACTGAAACAGAGAGAGAGCTAGCTCTGGAGAGAAGCAGAGAGAAGAATGAAAGCAGAGTGAAGAAATGAATTCTGCTGGTCTTTGAGGACCTAATTCTGGTTTATTTTGGCAACAGTTTGCACTTCTGGATACAGTTCATCCCTGTGTCTTTATAAAAAATGCCCATGATTTTTTTTTTTAACATCTCCAGTTTGTTTTGGCTTCTTAAAATCAGAAGACTTCTAATGCATAGTGAAGAGTTGCTCGCGCTTGTACCATCCACTGTACCTACCTACAGCAGAGCCTGCTTTCTAGCAGATGGTCAATAATGTTCACTAAACTGAATCAGAAGAGGCAATCATCTATCCCCAGGACTCTTGAAGGTCCCACCCAGTGTCCACTGGATCCTTGTAGTGCTTCTAGCTCATAATCTCACAGCATGGCTATGCCACTGATGGACAGCTCCAGTGGTTCCCCAGTAGCCACCACGGGCCCTCTTTACCATGGCAACTCTGCAAACATATAAAGTCTTCTCTAGTCTGTGTTAAACATCCTCACCTTCACCAATTTCAAGACCTTTCTTTCTCTGATGAGTCTCCTCAGGCAAACTCTCATTTGTCAGTGTCTCTCTGAGAATGAAGTGCACCAAATTGACTCTTCAACCCTTGAGCCTTTGTGGTCTGGGAGTGATAAGCAGGACTGTGAGTGGTCACGGACAGACTCTAAAGGGCTGAGGATCAGTGAGGGACTGTATTTTGCTAAGTATTTAAAAGGAATTATCATCTGTAGGGAACTTGCTTGGAAATTACCCTATATAGAAAATCTTTGTTATTAAAGGTGTGCAAGTATGACATTTGATAATATCTGTAATTTGGCTTGCTGATGTGAAGTCCTCAGCGCAAAGTGTTACCATAGCACAAAGCACACATCTCCCCAATCAATTGCACAGTCCCTCCGTGACCATGAATCACTCACACTCGAGGGGCAGCTGGCATCCCTCTAACTTGGAATTGAACTGCAGACTTTGCAAAGTCAAGTGGAAAGTAAGACTGTCAGAGCATCCTGAAGATGGGAGGATCCCGTGGAAGGGATCATCTAGTCTAATCCCTTCATTTTACAGATAAGCCACCTTAAATCCCTTCTGGAACAAGTGGGGCATTAATAAATAAATAAAACAAAGTAAATTTTACCTATGAGGAACCTGAGATTCTAAGTAGTTAACTGGCCAACCTAAGAGCATGTGATAGGTTGGGGTCAGAGTCAGGGCCCAGCCTCCTGGTACACGGTTTGTCCATGGTCCCCTGCCCTGTTCCCAGTCCATTGTTAGAAGTCAGCACACTGTAGGGGCAGCCCCCAGGTGCTAAGAAGCTTCTCATCTTCTCTCTGAGAACAGCAGGCACAGACTAAGGGCCATTTGTTAAAAGCCTGAAATCTAGAAACAGCTGAACTAATCAAAGCTTGCAATTAGAGAGTTTACATCAGCCAGACTGCCCACCCAGAACTGGTTTCCCAGCCGACCCTCTTTCCCAAGGGCACCCCAGAAGTCAAATCAATATTACAGTTAAATTTTCCCTTCTTCTTAAAGGTTGGCTCTGTGGAACTGTAAGGGACAGCAATCGATTTGAACACTATATGGGCTTTTATGTGCATTTACAAATCTCTTTACTTCTCTATAGACTGTTGAATTTCACCTTCTCCTGCACTGAGACTTCAGAAGACTGGGAAAGTTGTCTCTTGCTGTAATGGCAAGACAGGACATGTCTCAACCCTCTCAAAAGACTTTCCCAAATTCCAGCATCTCTGGTTTGTGGAAAAAAATTTATATAAAATGAAGGAACAAATCCTCTACATAAAGTCACCTCCATGAGAGCTGTAGGCTGTTTAGACATGAAGTGGCTCCTCAAGAGGAATCCTGGTCAGCTTGAACTCCCCAGTCATTCATAGATGGCAGAATACAGGGAACTGAGTTCAGATTCCTCTGGAATTACAAGGATCTGAAACTTCATTTCCTCCCTGAGTACAGATTTGGGGAAACAACACAAGTAAATTACATTGCAGCCCACAAAGGAAGCAGCCAAGAAGAAAAGAAATGACTGCTACAGCATCAGACAACCCTACAAGGACTGAACAACTCAAGCCCAGCGAATTCAGTCTAGGAGTAAAGCCACATCTCTAACCCCACGACACGCCTGTAACTCTCCACTACCCCACCAGCATCTCTGTGCGTAGAATACCTCTTTAGTCGATAGCTTTGCTTGGATGCCCAGTTTCCGATGTCTTTCAAAATAACGTTTATCTGGCTTTGAAGGTCTTATTCTGGGGACATTTCTTATTTTCCTTCTTTCTTCTTTCAAAAAGAAAGAAAGAAAGAAAAACAGCAGCTTTGACTAGTCTGAGGGTGACACGAATGCCTGATTTTTATGCAATGTTGCAAGTGCCTTTCAGCAACACAATGGCAGGTTCTTTGACAATGTCATGCGTCTATTCAAAACAACCGGCATGCCAGTCAGAGGCCTGGGCGTTTGCACAGTGCTTGTTCTCCGTAGTGATAAGGCATGTTAGATTTTCCCATTCTATTTGAGAAATAATTCTGGTCTTTTTAAAGTCCCCTGCTTTTTTGATTATTTTTTTTTCTTGCCTCTTTGCTGAACAATAGGACCTGTCCCTGTTTGATTCCTTACGTGATGCTTGTGTGGTAACAACTTGAGAAAGAGAGAAAAGGAGAGTGAGGACAGGTTGGGGGTTGGTGCGGGGGGGAGAATGCAATGGCTTAACAGGCTCTGCCAGGTGCTGGTCCAGAGAGGGACAGTGTTAAGGAGGGGCCAGAGATTAGCGCCAATAATTTCCTCGGGTCGATTTGTACGGCTCCTTTGTTGGAAGCTGGGGTATGTAAAAGGATGGGTTAATTATCAAGTCTCCTGCTCCCTTGTCTGATCTGCTGCAGCCAAGTCCCCCCTCCCTTTAGCAGGTGTGTAGCACCAAGTCTGCTTCCTGCCCTGCTGGAGGCATGATGGATACAAAAAGAAAAAGAGAGCAGAGACCAGAGCTTCAGATGAAGACAGAAAGGCCCCAACCACCTTCCACTCCCAGCAGACTCCCCAGCTGGGATTTGCTCATTCTCACTCTTATGTCTCCAAATAGTGGTGCCTTCCCAAATGGTGTTATTAGTTTTAGTTGTGTAATAAACCACCCCAAAACTTAGTGGCTTAACAGCCACACTTATTTAGAACACGGTCCTTCTGAGTAGTTTTGAGCTGAGTTAGGCTAAGTTGATTTTAGCTGGGTTCATTGGCCCACACTGGCTGGAGGGAAGGGACTGACCAGCTGGTCCAGGTGGCCTTACTCACACATCTAGTGGATGACTGAAGGAATGAAGGATCTGACTGCATGCCTCATAATCTAGAAGGCTGGTGGCGGGGAGGGCAGGGCCCTGGGTTCCCAGTGCAGCAAGAGGACAACACCAAACACACACAAGCCTTTCATGGCTTTGCTCCATTGTGTGCCAGTGGCCAAAGAAAGTCATATGACCAACTTGGTTCAAGGAGTAGAGAAACAGACTCCTGGCCTCCATCTCTTCATCAGAGGCCACAGGAGAAGAAATTGTGGTCACTTTGTGTTTCATCTGCTACAATTTGGATATTCTTTTCCCCATCCTCCCTCCACCATGAAGATACTTCCACTAACAGTGAAGTTTTACACTGATTCAAAGCTTTGCGGGATTTCCTCTTGAACCTAGTACCTAATTGCTCCTGTCAGTCATGTTCTCTTTATTTCTACTGAATAACATCTGTTGCTCTTTGGATTTATACTTTTTCCATGTCAGAGGTAGCTTAGCCTCTTTATTCTGTGGATCAGCAAATGGAAACCCTGGGAAGTGAGATCATCTTCCTTCCAATCCATGGGATACCTGAAGTATCAACACCTGACTCCAAGTCCAAGCTTCCTATTCCAAGGTCAGACACCTTGTGATGTTATTATGTGCTTTCTTTCACCACACAAGATGAAACAGATGATACCTCAGTGTTGGTGTGGTTTGTGCCCTACCTCATTACCAGGAAAGGTTTCAAAGTGGTTGTTACGGTTTGTGTCTAAATGTTCCCCCAAAGCCTCCACAATTTTAGATGGAGCTTTTTACAGAGGTGGCTGAATCTAGAATGTGTGACTGATTGCAGTCCTAGGAATAAGAGTGCTGGGATTCAGGGTGAGTGATTGCTGGATCAGTCCATTGATTGGATTGGCACTGCCCTAATCCAGGTAGACTAGATACAATATAAGGGACAAAAAGAGGCTTGTCTCCCTGTGGGCACCATAAGCTGTTCTCTGTGATGCCCCTCTGCCATGTGCCACTCTGTTTTGGAGCCAGCCAATTATGGAGTGAAACTTCTACAAACGGGGCACTAAATAAATCTTTCCCCCTTTGACTTTGGGTGTCAGGCATTTCATCTAAGCAATGAGAAAACTAACTAAGACAGTGGTTTTCACACCAAAACCCAAAACAAAAAGGAACAGATACTATGCAGAGGTTACAGAAGCCCCAGCAGCTTTTCTCAGATCTCAGAGATGAGCAGATTATACCAATTGGGCAGATTTACTCTGAGTTTTCTGGCAGCAGAGGCAAAAGGGGGACATCCATTAAATTCTATTGGTTTTTATTTTCTAACCAAAGAAAGCATACAAAATTGTCTGTTGGGACAATTTAGTTTTGCTGGCTCAAAGCGAGAGTAGACATTTGCTGGACATAACTCTCTCTGTGGAACACTGAACAGCATTTTGGACAGCATCCTGTTTCATAGTTTCAGAAATACATTTATTTGCTGTGCCCCTTTCTCCCTACCCTGCAGTGCCTGGTGTGGGGTGCTGCCCACAGTGGGCGCTCAATCAATGCTGCGGGCTGATTGGTAAGCAGCATCAGCTGCTTTGACTTCTCACCAGGAGCTGAGACTCTATTCCTGGGTGAGTGGACAGGGCTATTTGGAAGGCTAAATTAATTGATTGACTATTGATTGGACTACAAACCTCTGTCCAATATCTCTAGAATCCACAACTCCTAGTTTGAAGAAGCATTTGAAATTCCATCTGAGTTTCATGTAAGCAGCCCAGATTTGTAAATCACTGTGCAGACCAGACTAGAGCTCTAAATCCCTCACTACTATGTACTGATGAGAGGCACTGGGTGGGTTCTTTCACTTCTGTGCATGCCCACATGTTCCCGCCAAGGCAAGCACTCTGAGGATCCATTGACAACATAGGTGAAAGTTTTAGTACAGGCATCAGCCGCCTGAGTATAAATTGAGTATCCCTTGTCCAAAATGCTTAGGACTAGATGTGCTTGGGATTTCCATTTGTTTTAGAATTTGGAATATTTGCATAGATTTCTATAATGAGCTATCTTGGGGATTGAATCTAAGTTTAACCACAAAATTCATTTATGTTTCTTGTACACCTTATACACATAGCCTGCAGGTAATTTTACACAATACTTTTAGTGTGTCTGCATGGTTAGGCGTGTAATTTTCCACTAGTGGTGATCAGGCCAGTGCTCACAAAATTTCATATTTTGGAGTTTTTAGCTTTGGAATTTTTGAGCTAGGGTTGCTCAGCCTGAATGTCCTTATACTTTCAGTGTAGAACTCAGTTAAAGTTGAACTTTAGTCTTGGGATGGGATTATCCAATTCTACCCAAACTAAGTGCCTTGTGGTAACACATATTAGAGAAAAGAGGAAGAGAGAGACTGGAAACCCCTCTCCCCCCATGCACCCAAACTATCACCAGGGAGCTGCTATTCATCTGGCAACACTTTTTTAGGGTCAGATGCTCCAGCCTCAGCCTTGAGACATGGGGACCCAAAGGGTCCTCTTCTGCTGCATCTGGTATCTTGCAACAGCCCTTGGTCCAGGGTTGCACCTCTCAAACTCTGATGTGCACACAAATTTGCTGCTGTCTTGTGAATGTACAGATTATGGAAGTGCAGCACCTGCATCTCTAACAAGTTCCCAGGTAGGGCCGTTGCTGCCAGTCCAGGGATCAAGTGTGAGTAGAACCAAAGGCAGAAGACCCTGGAACCTTGCTGATGGGAGAGATTCCCTATGTGGTCTCAGTGTGACCAGTTTTAAAGGCCCAACCTGGTGGATCATGTGTGCCCCTGCCCTTCAGAATGCATGGGTTAAGGGGAGAGCAACAGGGATGTGGAGAAAATGCTCCCTGACCCTGTCTGTCTCCCTTAAACAAAGGAGATTTGGGGAATTCAGAGTGTGATAATGAGTAGACATCTATATTCTTCCCTGAGGGAGCAGGCTGTTAAGTGGTTATGCTTCTCACCACTTTATTTGTTTCTTTAATTTTAAAAACTCAAATTAATTTTAACTGACACAAAAAATAACAAAAGTATACATATTAGTGGGGTACCTTGTGATATTGTGATGCATGCATACATTGTATAAGCCAGGCTAAACAAAGTCCAAACATTCATTTCTTTTTGATGAAAACTTTCAAGAGCCTTTTTAAATTTTCTTTTTGAAATACATACTCTGTGGCAGTTTATCACCACCTTGAACCAACAAATAGAGTCAGTCAGGGATGTGCTATTTACTATGTACCCTCACATACATTTTCTCACTAGTGTAACCTGGAGTGTGAATATTTTTGCTAACCGATTTCTATAGATGAAAAGGACAGAGGCGCCGAGAGCTCAAAAATGTGTCATAAGATAATTCAGTAGGTAAAAGTAACTCAAGTCAAACTTAGATGCTGGTCTCCAAAGTGTCCATCCTTACAGGTACCCTGTGGACACAAACATCAGTAAGCTGGAGAGCAGCCCAATGCGGGCACCAGAGGCCAGAGAAAGAACCTAGCTCCCCATTGAGAGGAGAAAGGACGCAACGCCAGGCCTGTCCTTCCTTCCCACTCTACAACAAACTATCTCGTGCATTTCATGTGCCATCGCACATCCGCATGTCACTACAGACAGAGCCAGGAGTGTACTGAGATACTAATCAATTACTTAGCAACTTGACAGTCTGGGGGTTTTCACTTAAAAACAAGTTAAAATGTGTCAATTCCTTTCATTATTTTTTAAGAGTGCAGTTAGACATGGGGACGTTAACATGAATAACCTCAGATTTATGTGCCGATCAGATGGATTCTTAAACTTCCTAAGTGCTTAAAGTGTACACATTTTAACTTGAAAAATTACCAGGTTTGTCTAAAGAAAAAATTTCAAACATAAAACACGAAGCTCATTTGAAGGGAGAAATCCTCCAATGGAGGCTGTCATAAAAAAAGTTAAACCAGGCATAAAGGAAAATGTCAGATGTGTGGGAGAACCAGCTGTCTCTTCCTCTTTTATTTTTATAACCTAGATCAGATTATAGGAGAATATATGAATGTCTGAGGCTGGGCATCAGGAGGGCCAGGAGGGAGTGGACCTCACTCCCTCAGGGGATGTGAGCTCTCTCCTAGAGAATGCATTTTTTTAAACTTCTAAATAAAGTGCTGTAGAGTGGCACATTTATAACCAGCAAAGAATTACTCAAATAAGAGGTGCTGTCAGCTATTTATTTTAAAAGCTTTTTTCCTGAAGGAGAAAAATGAACAAAATTCTCTCCTCTCTTCTCCATGCTCCTTCAAGAGGATGATGAAAGAACTCTTTCCATGCTTTCTTCTCCTCCTTAGAAGACCAGCTTGTCTGATGGCCTGAAAATGATTTCTACTCCTTTTTCTCTCTTCTCCACTTCTAACTGAACTGTCTTCCACTTTCCGAACAAACAAACAAACAAACAAACACACACAGGGCATCTGAGTCTGGCCCATGATGGCATATTGTAGATGGGCAATGATGGAGAATATGTTTGAAGGAATCAGAAGTGCTTCTTAGTCAAATCCTAGAAGTAGTATTCATCCAGAAAGAAAAAGAAGGTGAAAAGGCTATAAAAAGAGAGAAAAAGAATGCAAAATAGAAAGGGGAAATGCTACAGTTTGAATCCTGAATGTATCCTAAGATTCATGTGCTGCAGGCTTGGTCCCCAGTCCTACTATTGGGAAGTAGGGTAATCTTTAGAAGGTAGGGACTGATGGAAATAGTTACGTCATTGGGAGTGTGTCCTTACAGGAGGTATGGGACCCTGGCACCACCTCCCTCTGTGTCTTCCTTTCTTTGTTTCTCTGTCTCTATTTCTGTCTCTTTCTTTCTGTTTCCCAGCTGTTATGAACTGGACAGGCCCTCCACTATGTGCTTCACAAAAGAGCCAACTAACCATGAACTGATAACTCTGAAACCATGAGACAAAATGAAATTTTTCTCTTTGTAAGTTGATTATTTTCAGGTATTTTGTCATAGTTATGAAAATCTGACTAACACAGAGAACAGGGGCTATTGGAAAGAAAGGGTGTGAGAAAGAAAGAGAAGAGGAGTTCTTAATCTGTGAGAATAATGTTGGTTTAAGGATTGACCCTGAGCGTCCACCTTACACTCTCTTTTAAGAATTGTTTCCCTTTTGGTCCCATTTCTAATCATGTCAAAGCTATGGAGTTGAATTCAAGAAAGCATCATATCATTTCATCCCAAGTATTGTGCAGCACTACCATTTGCAAAAGAACCTGGCTGGAATACAATGAGGGTGAGTTTGCAAATGGACCCAAGTGAAAAGTAAACATGGATGAACTTGTGGTTAGGAAATGCTGGAAAGATCTTTAGTGGGACAGGAATGGAGAATTAATACTATGTTAACACGTCAATTTTGAATGCAGTTCTGCTTTGCTGGGCATGTAGTGGATGGTCTGAAACCTAAAGTGAAGCTTTCACTGATGTTTCGTGGCTCCAGAGCCCGGCATGGCTTCTTCCTGAGCCTCATCCATGACAACCAAAACTAAAGCATCTAGTGACTTAGTTGCTCCAGTTGTAAAGAAATCACACATCAGTTGTGGAAGTCTGGAAGAGAAGGAAAGGGAACACCTTGCCAAGGGAGAGTCTGGAATATTGGGGAAAGAAGGACTTGAAGGCATTGAAGCAGGAAATATTAATATAACTTCTGGAGAAGTATTCGAAATTGAAGAGCACATCAGTGAGTGACAGGCAGAAGTGTTGGCTAAGTTTGAAAGAAAGAGCTCGACAAATCAACATTTCCACAGATGACTCAGAAGTCAAGGCTTGCCTCAGAGACTTGGGGGAACTCATCATACTTTTTGGAGAGCGCATTGCTGAACAAAAAGAAAGGTTAAAAAATATTCTCTCAGTGGTCAGTCCTGATGCCTTTAAAAAGACAAAAAAAGTTGATGAAAAATCTAAGTAGTCCAAAGAAGAGTATCAGAAAACCTGTACCATGAAGGATCAAACAGCCTGAAGGAGGCTAGACTGTGGATCGCTAATTATTCACTGCCCAGGGCAATGAAGCACTCGGAAGAGACCCATCTCCATAAAAAGATTCTTGAGACAACTAGAATATCCCAAATGCAAGAGCTGCACAAATTTCTCTGGTCTTTGAATAATTTCTGCAACCAAATTGGGGATGATTGGCCTATCTCTTACTGTCACTTTAGTCCCAATTCCAAAATGCTGGTCACAGCTTGTTAGAGTGAACTTTACAAGCTCTGATCTGTTTCTGATTGTAACCTCCTTCACACTCTTCAAGGACATAATACAAATGTAGGAGTAATTGTATTTCATTCCAAGTCCACTGTCTCATTGGACCAAAAAGATGTCAACCTGGCTCCTTGTGCTGCTGGGTCTGTGAAGCTTTGGAGTCTTGACAGTGATGAACCAGTGGCAGATACTGAAGGTCATACTGTGCGTATTGTCCAAGTAATGTGGCATCCATCAGGATGTTTTCTGGGCACCAGCTGCTATGATCATTCATGGCGCTTATGGGATTTGGAGGCTCAAGAGGAGATCCTGCATCAGGAAGGCCACAGCATGGATGTATATGATACTGCCTTCCACCAAGATGGCTCTTTGGCTGGCACTGGGGGACTGGATGCATTTGGTCGAGTTTGGGACCTGTGTATGGGACACTGCATCATGTTACTAGAAGGCCACCTAAAGAAAATCTATGGAATAAATTTCTCCCCTAATGGCTACCACATTGCAACTGGCAGTGGTGACAACACCTGCAAAGACTGGGACCTTCAACAGCAGCGTTGCATGTATACCATCCCTGCCCATCAGAACTTAGTGACTGGAGTCAAGTTTCAGCCTATCCATGGGCACTGATAACAACACAGACAACATCTGGACCCACCCAGGCTGGTCCCACTGAAGACTCGGGCAGGTCACAAAGGCAAAGTCATGGGCTTGAACATTTCTTCTGATGGGCAGCTCATAGCCACTTGCTCATGTGATAGGGCCTTCAAGCTCTTGCTGAATAGGCAAGGCCATGGGAGAAAAATTCATCTCAAGCTGCCCCTCAGGAGCCATTTTCCTCAAAAGAAAAAAAAAACCGATGTATTTTATTTTGTTCTATCATATTTCTTGTCAATTACCAGGTATTGATGCTCAATAGAATTAATTTTCATGTCAACTCCCAAGCAGCCCAGTCTGCACATGGTGGTAAACCCTTTCATGATTGAAAATTTATTTCTCATCCTCGGGCCTTGCCAAGAACCATGCAGACATTGTTTTTATTAATCTTTGTTTAAATGTTTTACCACATTCCTCACTGCACTCAAAGTTGTAACTACTCTGCATTTTTTAGCTTTCAAAAACTTACCTTTTCATGGTACAAGCTTCATGACTGCATGCGATCCATCCAGCAAGTAAGGTGGCTGGACTGTATTCTGGAAGCCCTGGCATAACGAGGAGCATCTTGCCACTCACTGGTTGAACAGTGCCTGACCTGACAGCCTGCCCCTTTCTTCTCCTTGAGAATGAGAGGGGAAGCAGTAGGCTGCAGCTAAGCTGGTGATTGTGTAGGAAAGAAGACTAGACACTTCCTTGGAATTCGCTTGAAATGCTGACTGCATCAGGAAACTCAGAACTTTCAAACATTTGCTTGGTCAGAAAATGTCTTCCGTTTTGCTTTAAGTTCAGCATCCCTCCTGTTACTCCAAAGCACAGCCATTGTGTCAAGATTCAAAGAAATTTTTGGACTTGTAAAACCAAACCAAACTAAACTAAATAGATAAATAATAAAATAAAATACCAATTTTAGTGTGACTGACTTTTTTCTTAGCAGGCATCACCTGGGATGAATTAGACAGCTAATTAGCTAATGACTGACTGGGGTGGTGAGGACACTATGCCTGTCTCTTGCCACAAGCCCTAGTACCAGTGATGGTGAACGTTTTAGAGCTTTCAATAATGCAAACAGTCTCCTGCAGGATGTGTGCTGAAGGTTTGCCACCACCGCCTATGTCCTGTTTTGTAATCCTGCCTACACCGCCAGCATCAGTTCAGAAGTCTTCCTCATCATGGGTACCTTCCTGCTGGGATGATTTCTTTCTCTATATGTTTTCTTCATCTTCAGAAATATCTCTTGCCCCCTTCTGGGTTGTGCTAGTTATTTGACTACACAATGGAGGCAGGATGAGGACTGGTGTTTCCCACGGTATTTGGAACATAGTAGGTGCTCAACAGATGCTTAGGTGCCATGGGAGGGCAGCCAATGCTCCAAGCACTTCGCATGTTGTTTAAATCCTCAGACGACCCCTATGAGGCCAAACACTCTAAGGGTTCTCATTTTAGAGACAAAGTACTTTGAAGAATGCTGTCCAACATCACATAGAGTGTAGGCAGCAGAGCTGGGGTTTGAACTCAGGTATCTGGGGCTGGAGCCTGCTCATTCAGCTGTGACACTGAATTTCCCAAAAGCCTGGGTTGCACTTAGAGTACTGTTTGAACAATTAAGTCAAGATTTTTATCTCATTCAATAGTCTAAATATGAATATGAATAAGACCATTCATTAGTCTTTTTCCCAATTTTTATTAGTACATGATTACAGTACATAATGGTTACATTCCTCATGGGGACTGGTACATGTACATAATACATTTTAATTATGTTTTCATCCTCTTCCTCTCCCCTCCCAAATCCTCCCTCCATCTCTTGACTCCTTCCCATTTTAGTCTTAAAAGTGTTTTTTGATTAGTTTATGCCATGTTTATATTTTGTCAATGGCACATCACCTCCTCTTCTCTGCTCCACCTGGAGTTGCACAACACACAGGTTCCCTAAAATTCAAATGTGGGTCTGCTGGGCCCAACACCCTTTATTTGTTTTACTCTCTCACTTAGATGAAGAATCTGAACAGCACAGGGAAAACAAGAATTCCAATCCTGTCACTGATTTGCCCTGCAGGGATTTTATTGATTCCATGTTCCAGAGCACTGTACACAGAACCAATCAGAAGGAGATATTTTTCAAACAGAGATTGACATTGTCTGCAAGACCAATCAGAAAAGTGCTATTTTCAGTCCTTCATTTACATCTGACACAAAGCCAACAAAATCTTGTCATAGGGAAATTTGAATTTGGTACTAGGCCAAGTGAGTTTTTTATAGAACAACTGGCCCATTGTCTTATTTGTATGAGGGGAAGCTAGTCCAGGAATTTTGGATATGCAAGATCCTTTTCCTTTATCTTCTGGCCTGCTGTGATCCTGTTTACCAGCCTGCCCTTGCCCTGTAGATCATACCTCTTTTCTGCCTTCGATTATTGTATACTTTCACTGCAATCATATCATGATGACAGAAGTCTTACCTGTATTATAAGACCAGTATGATTAGCATCCGAGATCTGCATCTCAAGTCAACCTTCTCTGCAAAGCCCTCTATCACTTCATTCCTCTCATCCATAGGACCAACGCTCTTATATTCTATATCGTGCAGTCCAGAAGTGGAGGAGGTAAACTCCTGAACTCTCTCCTGGCTGTTTTGTAAAGAACTCAAGGAGGTGAAATCAGAGGATGTAGATCATCTCACGTTTGGGTCTTTTCTGGAGTCCACCACCATCATGGTTGTGTGTAGCTGACTGTCTTGTGTTCTCCACACCTGCAGGGGGCACCATTACCACCCCCTGTAGTGAGTGTGGGGCTCTTGGGAGCCTGACCCCCAGTGATTTTGAGTCAGACACACCTGGATTCCCATGTAGGTTGTGCCTTCTGTTACTGTGTGATCTCAGATAAGCATGTGCCCCCCTAGTCCCCAGTTTCCTCACCTGACAAATGGGGATATGCTTGGCCCCGTCTTGCAGAGCTGTTGTAAATGTGCAGGGAGATGGCATGTGTAACTGGCTGAGCACAGAACCTACAGTAGCAAGAGCTTAATATGTCAATTATTATATTTTGAGCTTGAACAGAAGGGAAGCCACAAAAGAGGTGTTCGACAGATGTTCATTGATTGGCAAGTGGCTTCCCTAGAAAGCCTAGACTTGTGGTCCTTCCTCCAAAGAATTCCACTGGAGCAAGGTAACTTTGCTGAAGCAGGAGGCGTAGTGTGGTTGCTATCAACATAAGCCTAAGAAGGAAAGAAAAAACACACAGATAATGCAGAAGAGAAGCACTTCTTGGCTGAGGCTGGGAATAAATACTTACAAAGGCTAGGCCTCTCTTCACTTGGCCCCTTCCCTGGGTGCAGTGTGCAGATAGTACAAGGTGGGTGCCCTGGTTGGTGCTGATTCCCTTGTCTCTAAAGGAAGCACTGTGGGATCTGCTTTCCTCACTTGGCCCTTCCTTGTGGATCCATCTCATAAGGACCATTTGCAGCAACAGAAAGAACACAGGTCAGGCAGTCAGGTGACTTGAATGCCAGTCTGGCTCAAGAATTGTGTCCTCAGACACAGCTTCCATCAGCCTCAGATTACTCTTCTATGCAGAAGAGTATGTAGAAAATTCTGTCTGCTTTGTTCCAAATGCTGAGACCTCAAATAGGATTACATGAAAGAATTTAAGAGGTATACATTTGTTTTTTTTTATCTTCAGGGCACTGGTTCCTGGCCTCCCTGGTGTATACCAAAATCTGCAAATGCCCAAGGGCCTTTTCTAAAATGTCATAGCCTTTGCACTTAACCCACACACATCCTCCTGTATACCGTAATTTCAGTCATCTTCAGATTACTTACAGTACCTAATAAAAGTTAAATATGATATAAATAGTTGTTATATTGTATTTTTGAGGGAATAATGACAAAAGAGTGTGTACATGTTCAGTATAGATGCAATATTTTTTTCAAATCCTTTCTATCCGTGCATGGTTGAACCTGAAGATACAAAACCTGCAGATACAGAAGCAGACAGTATTGAGCTTCTCAAAAACAATGCAAACAATAATATACATAATAATTATTAATTTATTAATATACCCAGCATCACCTGTGGTCTTTTGAATGCCCCAGCTATCTCTCTGATTGTGTATTTGTAAGCTGACTTAGGACAACTTAAATTAATACCATTGTGAAAAACTAAAAGTAGAGGGAAGAGTACATGTAAAGGCCCTGAGGTAGGGAGGAGCTTTGAATGTTCTAGGAATTGACAGACACATAATAAACAGGGTGCAGATGAAGAGAGAAAAGATATGTAGCAGATCTCAATGCTATCTGATAAGTGAATAAATGCAGAGGTAAGTGAATAGTGAGTTGGTGAGTGAATGAATGAACTGCTGAGTGAATGAGGCTGCTGTACAGGAATCCTGGAATCCTGTTCCCCTGACCTTTTTCTAGGGATGGGCATCTCAAGAGCACCATGGAATGCCTCTAGCAACCTTATCTTGGACTCTGTGGAGTTGCCTGTTCCACTGGCAGAGACCCCCCTCCGAGCTCCATCAGCTCACCTGGTGATCAGATGCCAGCAAGCAGCTCTGGCATTTCCACTCGACTGACCCTGTCCACCTGCCCACTCCGAGAGCCCCTCCTTGCCTCCTGCTCAGGCTCCCCTGGGGGACCACTGCCCATGTTTATGAAAACTGAACATGTCATTCAAACCAGCACCTCTGGCCTTGCGACGCTGAGGATCGGGAGCCACTATTTTTACCTCTTCTTTCTGTCACTGGACTTACAAGTAAAGGCTGGTCTCCCCCTTGGCTGTTCCCAGAACCTCGCAGACAGTAATGAGTTCGGGGTTGGTGTTAAGCTCAGATGTCAAACAGAGTGGCCAGGGCCTCCCGAAACGCTGAGAGAGCCGTGAGCTTCTCCCTCTACAAGGTCAGCTTGTGTGTAACACTTCATTAAATTGCTCAAACACTGAGCCGTGTCTTTAACCAATACCTTTAATGTCATTTTCTGCAGACTTAATAGAGGAGCATTAGCATACCTGTCAAGTCTTCCCATTTATACTTCGAAGCAAGTGAAGTTTAAAGTGCCTCCCTGAGCCCACAGTGGATTTAGCTTCAAACTTTGGTTTAAGAAAAAGAAAAAAAAATTAAAAAAAGAGAGGGAGGGGGAATCCTCCATGAGGCTGTGTGACGAAGTAGGGAATGTTATCACCAAGCATCTCTTCTTGCCTCCAGGAAGCACACCTGGGTTAAAACCAGTGGGAGACAGGCCTCGGCCTTGACTTCCTCCAGTCTCATATAAACAGACTTGAGCTCAGTGCCACGAGGTCAGTCAGTCCGTGCTGCTGCCCCTAATAGCATGCTGCACAGAGGAAACAGAAGCCATTCTGGGTGGAGACAAAGACCAAACCAAGGAAGCCAACGTGGCCTAAGTGTTTGTATCTCCCTGAAATGCTGGTATTAGGGAGTGGGGCTGCTGGGGATGTTCAGGTTAAGAGAGCTGCACCCTCACGAACAGGACTAGTACCCTTATAACAACTCACAAGAGCTTGTTTTCTCCTTCTACCATGTGACAACTCAGCAAGAAGACACACTCTCCAAAGCTGAGATCCAGCCTTTGCCAGATGCTGTCTTTTTTTAAATTAAAAAACATTTCATCAGTACATGTTTGCAGTACATAATGATTACATTAATTGTGGGAAATTGGTACATATACATAACACATCTTAATTCTCTTTGTTTTCTCCTTTTCTCCCTCCCCTAATTCCTCCATCTTTTGCTTCCCTTCCCATTTGCAAAAGATCTATCTCCTCATTTTATCTTGCACTCTGACTTATTTATACTTTGGATTTTTCATATCAAAGAAACCATACAATGTTCAAACTTGTGTGTCTGATTTATTTCACTTAACATCGTGCTCTCAAGGTGCATACATTTGCCTACAAATGTCTCAAATTTATCCTTTTTTATAGCTGAATAGTGTTCCATTGTGTAAATATGTCAATTATCTGTACCCATTCACCTGTTGATGGACATAGAGGTCACTTTCATTATCAGTTATCGAATGTGCTGGTTCCATTGATCTTGAGTTTCCAAGCCTCTAAAATTATAGGTACATTTCTGTTATCAGTCACCCAGTCTATGGTGTCTTTGCTATAGCAGCCCAAACACTCTCAGACAAGGAGTATTGGGAGGATATTCTCCTAAACCATTTGGATTGTTTGGCATCTGTCTCTGGTTTGGACTGAGTGAATGTGGACAGCCTGGATGCACAGATAACAATAAAACTCGGTTTTTTGCCTGGTGGTGAGGAAAAGGATCTGCAGCAGAAGACAGGCATGAGCTTGCGAGTGGGTCTGCAAAAGCTGCTAAATTTTTGAGGGAGTTGCTCCCCTTAGGTCAACCTCAGCACTCCTTGGAGAGAGATGAAAGTAGCAAGTTTGTGACAGCCTACCTCCATTTAAGGGGGTGTCTCAGCCTGTCGGCTGCTATCTAACACAATACCATAGACAGGGTGGCTTGTAATCAGCCAACATTGATTGTTCATGGTTCTGGAGGCTGGAAAGTCCAAGGTCAAGGTAGGGCAGCTAACTGGTTCATAGAGAACATTTTCTGTCTGTGCTCTCACATGTTTGAAGAGTGAGCTGGCTCTTTATTTTCTGTTTCATGAGGACACTAACCCCAATTATGAGGGCACTGACTTCATAATCTCATCCCCTCCAAAACACCCCATCTCTTCATACCACCACCTTAGGATTAGGATTTCAACTTCTGCATTTTAGAGGGACACAGACATTCTGATCATAACATATGGTTCAATGAGGAGCAAGGTAGAAGGCTCCCTTCTTCAATTAGAAGTAAGGTGAATCTATCTTGCTACTCTATTATGTGTTGCCAGGGGAGGGGAAGACCAGAACTCTGTACCTGGGATCATGGACAGCCCTGAGAGCAGGCATCCTGCCTTAGCAGATCCTATCTGTAAAATGGGTTCAACTGTCAGTTGAGGTCAGCTGTCCCAGAGGTGGTGGTAAGCATGAGCCTTGAGTACTCAGCATGAAAGACTTGGCGGGTGTTGGGAAACAGAATAATAAATGTGCTTCTGTCATTAAACCACTAATCGTTAATTATCCCCTTAGACATCACATAATGTGCTACTCAGGCAAAAATAAAATTGTTTGAACTTTTCCACCAAGTTCTAGTTTTAAACAAATTACTCATGTCAAAACTATTTACCAAAGTGAGTAATTTTAGACATTTATCAGACTTCATAGCATGCTTTAATTAGTACCAGCTAATAAAGTCCTCATGTAATTAAGCATACATCCATCCTTGTGTTTTTATTTTTAAATTTTGCTTACTTTTTTTTGAAATTATTTGATGTGTGGCTTCCAGAACACACACGGGTGCAGAGGTGTGGGCCTTCCTGTGCCTGTTTCCAATGTCACTCAGTAATGAGATGCCACATGATCAAAGCATGCCTTTTAATTATTAATGTTGCAATTAAGGCAAGAAGGAGGAGTTTCTCCCACAGAAGTGGAAAGTTGATCCCTGGCTCACACTGCAGTGGGAGTTGGTACAGTTTAGTGCGCTCACCCTTCTGGTCCCAGGGGGCAGATCAGACAGCGTGACTTATGCCTGGATGCCCTTAGGGAGCACGTAGGTCTATAAGGAGCCTGCTGGTTTCCCTGACATGCTCCTCCTGAGAGGCTCCCGAGTGAGGATGGCAGCAGTGACAGTCCACTCCTAGCTCAGAAACCTGTCACTCAAAGATCAGCATTTTAACTACCCCCTGCCCCTCAAGAAAAAAGAAGAAGAAGAAGAAGGACACCTTAATTTACCGTTCTGATTAGGTTGATAACTGTAAGAGTGACAATCTTTCTTTGGCTGAAAGGGTCCTGGTGTTAGTTCTCAGCCTAGCACGTGTACATTATATGGTCGGCTTGCTCTCAGAAATGGCAATGGGGAAACAGCTGTGTTGCACCCTGAACTGTACTCTCTCCCCAGCTCTCCTCTTGCTATTCACTAGCCAGGAGGTTCAAGTGACCTTCAGGATTAGAAGGGTCAGATCTCCAACTTTAAACTGGCAGCTGTGGCTTCTGTTTCCCGCACTGTTGGTAGATCCAGTGGGCATTTTGCAGAACATATGGGGTTGGACACATCTGAGAAGGGCAGACACAGCAAAGTTCCCACTGCCTGTGTGTCTGAGAAAGACATAGATGACTCGAGCGCTTGGATGCCTCTAAGGGTCAACTGTTGTTCTACAGAAGTTCTAAGACTTAGTTTAACCTCCAGGTAAGGCCATGTAGGTCTTGTTCTCTCCTCTTCCCTCAGAAAATGAGCTGGTCATTTATATTATGATGACAATAACATCATCTGGGAAGCTGTTCTTCTGCAAAGGGCTACTATATTCTTCTTTGTGAATTTATGCTCAACCTTATTAAACATAAAAATCCCAAGACCCCTTGGAACTCCCAGAAAGTTTGATATGCCTTCCACCTCATTGAGAAATCCTCTCAGGTGACTGACGCTCTGTCTTCAGTGATACCTCTCTAAGATTTTGCCAAGGTGTGCGTTCTGAAGTTCGCACCTATCAGCTAATTTACTGTGTATATTATAGTATTAATTTGCTTTTCCAAAGTGCCCATGTCCTATCTCAAACCCTGAATGCTTCCCTAGGTGACATACCCAGTTCCCTGGTCTACACATATTGCAGTTAGGTGTCATACTTACATGATAGTCATTAATCACATGGCTACTGAGGACTTTAAACATGACTGGTCTGTGTTGAGTTGTGCTATACGTGTAAAATATGTCCAGAGAGTTGACATGAAAGAGAGAATGTAAAATGTCTCACTAATTTTTATATTGATTACCTTTTGTGAGGATAATGTCTGGTTTATGTTGGGTTAAATAAAATGTATTATTAAAATTAGTTTAACCATTTCTTTGGATTTTAAAAATATGGATACTAGAAAGTTTAAAACTACATGCACGGCTCTCGTCATTTTTCTCTTGGCCAGCAGAATTACTTATGACAACTTTGAATACCTATGGCAGCTGAGGAGAGACAGTGGAAAGAGTCCCAGCTTTGGCCTGGGTTTGGTCCACTTGTGCTGTGTCACCTGACACACCTCTCCTTACTTCTCTGGGCCTCAATTTCCAGAGAAGATTTACTGTACAAGACAACCTATGAGATCTGGTCCGGTTGTAACCTTCTGTGGTTGCATCAAATGGGCTTGTCATCTTTCTGGAAACCTGAAAGAGGGAGGCAAATTCCCTTGACTGACTTTAGATATGGAGTTATCATGGCAAGAGAGAAGAAAGATTAGAGAGGCCGCTTGTACTTCTGATTACTTTGTATCTTCTTATTCCAGGAATCTTGGGAATTAATTCCCAAAAGTATGGTCATATGAACTCCGACTTCTCCTTCATGCTTCTCCCATTTCATTTGGCCAGGACAAACAGAACCTGGAAAGGTACACACCTGTCCTGTCCTTTAACCCATGGTGATATGTCACTGATCAGCACAATTGGCTCTAATAGCTCCCCAGGTGGATTCCAGAGAGCAATGAGCCGAACATAAAAATCCCTTTATTATTGCCATTTCGCTTTTATATACCCATCAAGCTTTCATATTTAATCTCCTACATCACAATAGCTGATCATTTTTAACATTTGACATTGATAGAGTGCCCACTGCTATTATTCTGACATACTATAAAACATTACACCCATTTGCAATAGAAAAGGCCAAGAATCAATACCCAACCCCATTTTCCACTGTGGCCGTAAATCACGAAGCACCTAACAAATTGGTTTAAGTAGAAGAAACTTCAGAACCAATGAATGGGCAGACCAATCCCTACACCCTGTTAGAACTGACAAGGACCTGAAGGCTGGAGGGCTGGGAGGAGGAGGGGGTGGGGGGATGAGGATGGGGAGGGCTAGTGAGGAGCCAGCATACTCCATAGGCAAGCAGTATTCTCCAGGGATGAGAGCGTCCATCTATCTAGGCCCAAGAGATACCCTCAGAAATAAAGGACACCTTTATTCTACACATATCTGCTTTAGCTCTTGCCTTACAGCAAATGACCCTACACTGGGAACCTGATAATTTTCTCCTTACTACTCATGTTTCGAAGACTCAGAGACCCATTGTCAAGATTATTGGTCTACTTTGTCAGTTGTTCCATTCATTGGAACAACAAGATGTTAAACTGACTTGATTGGCAATTTAATCAAACTGATTTTAGGATGAATTAATTGATCAGGCAGTTCAAAATGACCAAAGCTAGGGGTTAAGAAAAGTTGTAGATTTAGTCATTGTTTAAAATATTTAGGGTAAAGGGTTGTGCTGGATATTCAGTTACTATTCTTGCATTTGAAGTCAATGGTATTTTAAAATATAGTAGTTTAGAATATTTGAAAAATAGTCATTACTTTTCATTCTCTATGTGTCACCCAGATCCATCCTAACTGGGATGATTTTTTTGGATTCCGGTGAAAGCTTCTTACAGTCCATGTTGTTTAATTGAAAATATATGAGCCCATTGTCTGACTGAGTGCAGATGATGGGAAGCTGGAATATTCCAGCAGTGTGAGAAGCTGGCTCTGGGATAACAGAAGAGACAAGTAATTCATTTGCTAATTTATTTTTAGTTGTGGACTGGGTGTTTTAGAAAAGTGTAGTATATGAGTGTACACACTGACCCTACTCCTATGATAGGTACCCTTCTGAAATTCACACGCAAACCAATTCTTTTGTAGAATGAATTGACTTTTCCTATTAACTTACATTATAAATTCAGAAAAGATTTGCCTGCATTTCAATTAGTAGTGAGTGATTCTTTACATTATCTATCTTACTCACTTCTTAATGGTCTTACATAAAATGAAGAGCTTTTGTCAAAACGGAGTCTTTGATAAAGGAACACACCTTTACCAAAGATTTGTGAATGATTTCAGTCATTCTGTGTTGTGCATTTAGAATGACATACATAGCAGGTCCCTGGGTGCAGATTTGAGAAGTTCATTTGGAAGCTTGGTAGAGCATTAAGAACATTGATTTTTGAGGCAGGAGTCTGGTTTGAGCCTCAGCCTGCCATTTTCCAATTGTGTGATCACAGGATAGATGAGATTATATGACCTCTTCATGCATTAGTTTTCTCATTTGTAAAGGGGATAATAATTCCCTATCTCTTTCATAAGATCCCTAATGAGGAGATGAGATAATGTGAGTAAATGCATTTACTATTAGTGTTATTACTGACAATGCAATAGTAATATTAAAATATGGTGAGAAAGGAAACATGACAAACCATTCTTGTGTCAGTTCTATTTTGTGCCAGTGGGAGCAAACTTCTGTTTATTCAAAACAAACCTAACGAAAAACACAAATCTAGGTCTTGCAGTTTTGCACCCTGAGAATTGAGAGTCAGAAGACAATCAGGTATGATGAATCCTAGAAAACCTTTAAATCCTAAAAAAACTGCTGACTTTTTCTATGTGTTGCTTTTTTATTGATTATATTTGTAAACATTTCAAGGAATTAATTTATTCAATCAACAAATATATATTGGACACTGTTCTGTGCCAACACCATATCCATCTTGAATGTGTAACAAAAGCAGATGACCTATGGTCCCATGTAGATTGTCAAGATATGGGATTCTCAAGTTATCTGGAGTATCAGACTCACTTCCTAGGCTCTACCTCAAACTTTCAAAATCAGAGTTTTTTTCATGGGAAAAGCTGAGTGCCTATGTTTTGACAATTGCTCCTGGTAATCCCAACATTTGGGCAAACTGACTTCCATGGTGATGATTCATCACCCAGAGGAAAACACTACCAGTAACCAATCTCCTCCAGCTCACTGTAGTTTTCCTGATTTCTGACTTTTTTCAAATTGGGCCATGACTAGAAACTGCTGTGTTTAGCTGGTGCATGCTTGCCTAAGGGACACAGAAATGGGCCAAGTCCTTTGTTCTTAGCCTATAGTTCTGCTGTTGACACTCTCCAAAATAACCTGGTTTGTTTGGCATGCTGGACTGCAGGCCTCCTGTATGTAGGCCCAGAGATTCACCCAGAAATCCTATTGTCCCTTTATCATCAAGCATGGGATGGTTCTCTTTGGACTTAAGTCTCCGTTTAGAACCTGAGTGAAGGGAGGGGAAAGTCAAGGAAGAAAGGGAAGGAGGGCTAAGTCAGCTCCCTGGAGACTTGGCCACACTGTTCTCAGAGCTAAAGTAATACTCCTGATACTTCTCATTTGTACAGATCTGCAAAAGAGCTTTTCCAGAGCAGTTTTCCCTCCATCCATCTCATGCCAACCAGCTTTTGGCGACGCAGTGAGAGACCTAGGGAAGGTCTCACAATTTTTGTGTGATGGACGATGAGGCTGAAGTTCACAACAATGCAGTGATTGACCCACATCCAACAGACACAACATCTTTGTAGACAAAGCCTGGTATCAGGTTTGCTCACTTTTGTATCCTTTAGCAGATATCTAGGAGAATAATAAATTCCTAAAAGTGCATTTGTTAAGTGAATGGATAAATGAATGAAAGAATGTACAGATTAAAAAAGAGAGAGAGAGAAATGAATAGCATGAGACTCTTCTGAATTCAGGGGCTGGTGACCCAAAACTTTCTTGTTGCACCAATGAGAACTGAACAGAGCCCTACCTGCCCCACTGAAATTTCATCTCTTTCAATAATAATGTAGTTTCAAAGGTCTTTGGAACCTTTTGTAGTACTCTCATCATGGTCCCTGATTGGCTCTTCTGATACCTTATCTTACATTGCCCTTGAGTATCAGTGAGTTTGGCAAGCAAACTTTCAATCTGCCTTGTGGTCCCTCTTTCCTTGGATGAGGAGCTATTCTTGGCTTGTAACTGCTCTAGCTGATTTTGCAATATCATGATCAGCGAACGGAAATGTACCTTATTTCTACAGAACTGCCCAAAGCTTTTTGACAGGAACTGATTTGGGTGAGTGTGGTGTTGGGGTGAGGTGTTGGCTGTGCTTCCCAGATAAACAGTCTTAGAAGGAAAAAAAGGGGACCCATTATGAGTCACTTGCTCTCCCCCATCTGTGGGTGTTCCCAGCCCAATGAGAAGCCCCATGCAGTATCCCCAGGCTGAGAGCTTTTAGTTAGCATTGAAGTCCATCTCTTGGGCTGAAATGTGAGTTGTATTTCATCTTGTTCCATCATCAGTGGATGCGGACAACCTGCCCTTCGTATAAGCCCAAGCTGCTGAACTGTTCAATCACACAAACCTACAGTTTCTTTCCTGAGGTTGCTGGAAGATGAAAAATCCTTACCTTGTAGAGTTCTGTGCAGTTCAGGCTTCTGCAAAGACAAGAGCTGGAGCAGGCATACTCCTGTGTACCCTTGGGTATATCCAGATTTGTGTGACATAAATCCTTTCCAGCTGTGAGTTTCAGAGGATGAGAGACAAAGTCATAAAAGCCTAGATTTTATTCTGGCAAATAAGGAGGACAAGTAAAGTACAGCCATGGAGTTGTACAGACCTTATGACAAAAAGCCAAGGGGGCAGGTAGTACTGAGCTTCTGTCTTCAGACCCATTAGCACACCCTCCTCTCCTCTCAGTTCCTCCTTCCACTGGGCCCAGGTGGCCAGGACTCAGGCTGTCTCCGGTCCCATCAGAAGTGACCCTTTGATATCTGATCTCCCATCTGCTGGGCTAGGCATGTGGAAGAGACAGCTGGCACAGCCCCTCCCAGGGGACCGCAATTAGGGGATATTTAATCCTGTCACCTGGTTCATTTGCAGTGATGGATTTGGGCTGGAGTGCTGAGTGGCGCCAAGAGGATATTGGATTACCAGGGCCCATCCCCTTAACCCCTCAAAGAGAACTGGCCCACCCCTGCTCCTGCACCTGTCTGCCCTGGCCCAAGGTGAGTCACCTGCCCCCATGAATTAAGCACAAGCACTGACAGTTGACCCCTTCTTCTGTTCCCACTATTCTACCATTCAAAACATGGATACAACTTTTATCCCCCATGGAGGCTCCCCATCTTCACACTTACTTTGGAGATTCTGAACTAATAGATTCTGGAGGATGAAATTCTCAGGGACTGACTCTCATTTTGTTTTTGTTTTCCAGACTCTTCATGCTAGAAAGTTTTCATTGGCAGTTTAATGTGGAGGCCTTTTTATGACTCCTGGTGCCAGTCTAAGTTTGCCTAAGTTATCTCTTTACATGCTGACCAAATACCCTAGAAAGAGACAAGATTGGGATCAAAAGACATGGATTGAATAGTTTTTATTGAGCCACTTCTCCCCTGTACATTTGTTCACCTATCTATATACTGAACAAGTAGATGAAATGTTTTCCAAGGTGATTTCTAGATACAATTTCCTATGTTTCTTGAGGAAAAGTTGGACTAAATCATAAGGTGAAGTATTTGGACTAGACAACTGCAAAAAGTTCATAGGGAAAACAGTGGGAAGCACCAGGAAAACAAAATACTTCTGATGAACTCGCTCCACATGAGGAAAGCATTGGTGTGTCTGGAATAATTTCAAGATAGCCTTAGTGACTTTTGATGACCCTTGTAAGATAGGGTTTTAATGAGTCTGTGCTCCATTCATCAACCTAAACTTTGGAAGAATCCACAAGAAAGTAGTAGCCTTAATTTTCTAAGATTTCCAGCTGGACACATATTAAAGAAACCTTCAAGGATTATGGCTGAACTTTGCACATGGCAAGTTTCATGTTTGAAGAGAGGTGATGTGTCCAAGGTCACATGGGGAGGTCGTTACTCTTAAGATTTATATAATAGCTGCACCCTTCAATGAGACAGGGTTGCGCATATGTGTGGGGATTACCTCATTTCCTTCTTCAAATGGTTCAGTGGCCTCCCATTGTACTAGAATAAAATTCCACTGTATGGCCATAAATTATCAAGTTGTTTGTGTCTTGCTGTCTTTTGCTTTGGTTCCCCTCCCATATTCTCTCACTCCCTATACTTAGGCTAATGTGTTTGTTTGCACATATGCTGGGTATGTGTTTTGGAGCCTCCAACCTTATGCCTGCCTCAGTACCTTTGTGCTGCACTTCTCTCTGCCCTGGTACCCTTTCCTTGGTTCTTGATATGTCTAGTTCCTTTTTTGTCCTTCAAGTCTTAGCTCAACTATTTCAACTTTAGGGAGATCTCCCTTAACCTTTCTCTATGGTATTAGTTTATTTTCTGAACAGTATCTATAAATGATCTTGTGTAAAATAAACCTGCTGATTTTTTTTTTCACATTTGAATGTAATCTCCATGAGACTGGTAAGCTTATTTTTCTTTTGCAGCTTTATTCGCAGCACCTAGAAAAATCACCAGGCACCAAGGTAGTATAATATCTGTTGAATCAACAAATATAGATGTAGTGTGAGCTGTGAGGCCATATTTCTAGCTGTTGTCTGAGGACAAAGTGTGGGTAGACAGTGAGTGTCCTCACCACCCTACTCAGCACAGTCACCTCCAAGCAAGTGCCTACGCCTTCCACCTCCATCTTTGAGACAGATAAACAGTCCTCATCTGGCCCTGCCCTCTGCTGACCTACTCGCATAACCTGTTTCTAAAATGATTAAAGGGACTGGAACAAAGAGTCATAACTGAATGAGTTCTGTGTTACATCCTGGAATGGGGGCACTTGGAGAGTGGGTTGTCCTGGGAGAGCTCTTGAGAGCTGCAAAGCTGCTACCTTCAAAGGGGCAACGTGAAAGCAAACTAAGAAGCACTTGAGGAGAGAAGGCTCTCTCCAGAGAGGGGAAGCACTTCAAGCCCATCACCCCAGCCCTCTAGTCACAGAGATGAGTGTGTGTATGTGAGTATTGGGTGTGCATCTCCAACAAAGGGACAGAACATCTCCTGCAAACACTGTGGCTCTCAAGTGCTCAAGTACCCTTGCAAATAGCCAGTGTCCCACTCGCCTTTTCTATCCATAGAGGGGCAAACTCCATGCATTTTGTTTCTCTTCAATATCTCCTGTAAAGTCATCTTTCTCCAAGAAGCACCCTCCATTAACCCTCCTGCTCCTATGGCTCTGCTGAAATTCGTAAATGTCTGTGTCAAAGTTTGAGAATGCAGTTGCTTTTGGATAATCTGATAAATCATCTTAAATCTCTTTCAAATGCATGTGCTCTGCTATTCCATTCCATTTACAAGTTCCCTAAGAGTAAAAATCTATACATTTTCCCCCTTTATAACCCTCTCCACACGAGTCTGAGGACAGAATTTTCATCAGTGTGCTTTCTGTCTGAACACATTTTTGAAGGCTGAGAACCCTTGGATGCTGATTTTATTTCACTCATTAATTTATTTAAAATATTTACTGAGACCAGTTATGTGGTAGGCACTGTGCTAAGTGCGAAGGACTCAGTGCCGAAACTCACAGTCTGTGGCAAAAATGGAAACACACACAAATAACTATAATACAATGTGGTAAGTGCTATAATACAGGAACTGTATGATCAAAGTGCTCTAGGAACTCAGGAGGAGCTTATGAAACAATTTAGTTAATGTTCCAATGTTTAAATAGGGATGTTTAAATAATGCCTTTCCTTTGTAAGTACTTGCTTCTTTTCCTGGCATCTCTCACATCTGTTATCTGATGCTTTAGCCACCCCATTAATAAGTTTCTCTTCCACAAACTCATCTTAGCACAGAGTAGGCGCTCAAGAAATAATGTACTGAAAAGACAGTATGGAGAATTGATGATATTAGCTCTTGTTTGCAATTAGATAGACCAAGTGTCACAAAGTGACTTGGCAAAGGTCATAAACAAGAACCCATGCAGTCAGTGCAAATACACATTAAGCATCTATTATGTGAACACCACCCTCTGTCACGCTACAATAATGCAAATAGGCACAAGACACATTTCTCACTCCTGGACCGCAGGTCTCTTAGGTAAAATGTGATGTGAGCCATGTGTAATCCAATGATGATGTAAGTGGCAGAGAGAAATCCAGCACAGCAGCACAGGGTAGTCCAGGATCAACCAGTTAAAGAATGATGTGGGCCAGCAGGAGCACAGGAGGCAGGAGGGATCGCTGTGGTCAGGAAAGGGTTGATAAAACTGAAAGAACCAAATAGGAAGAAACAGGTAGAAAATAAAAGATATATTCAAAGGAAATGAAACCCAAAGATCCCCTGAGCACACTGGTCAGATCCAGCAGGGAGGCAGTCCTCAGCAGAGGGGCATTCGTTCTTCCTTTGTCTCTCAGTCTCAGCCCTGTGGACCTACATGTCCTCACAACACAGCGCTGCCCTTCCTGCCCTCACTGGCCAGCTGATCTCCCTACTATGCACCTTTCCCCAGTCCAGTGCTACTGCATTATTTTAAAACTCCACATGCTCAGC
Source organism: Dasyprocta punctata (assembly GCA_004363535.1). Lineage (NCBI taxonomy): Eukaryota > Metazoa > Chordata > Mammalia > Rodentia > Dasyproctidae > Dasyprocta > Dasyprocta punctata. Next base: position 47,700 of record RJWM01013492.1, read on the forward strand.
TTCATCCTCAGTGCTCTGTCTCTGGGCTTTGATGAAAACCCAGAACCCCAGAAGTCATATCTTCCCCTGTAGTCCTCTCTGTGAGGGGCACTTCTCTTTCCACTTACCTGTGCCATCTAAACAAGGTAGGGGTTTGGGGTCAACTTTCCATTAATTCTCCATTTCTGTTTCCAGAACATTATTTATCCTCTCCTGTTGAAATGCTCTATTATAATTTGAGGCTCCCACCATCTACTAAAGCACCTTCTCCATGTCTCTTCGTTGTTATTATCTACCAAATTCTTGGCTAATCTGCAAGAAATGATACCGAAGATAACATCTCCGCTTAGGGCTGTAGGAGTTATTTGGGGGAGCACTTTCTCAGCCCTAAGTCACCTTGTCCTTTGACAACTGCCTGATATAAGAATCTGGTTCCGACACTGTGTTTAAATGATGCAGCCTTGCTCCTTTACCTTATATGAGAGAACCACAATAGATTCAGGATCAGGAGTGCCCACCCAACCCTTTTCTGCTGGAGTTGAGAAAGGAGATGAGAGATTAGTTTCAGTCTGAGCTGGACCCTTGAAGGGAGGAACAGTAAACTAGTGACCTGCGCAGTGGCCATCCATGGTCGTATGCCTGTGGAACAGGTAAAGCCCAACTGAATGAAGCTGGAGAACAATAAAGCAGATGTACAAAGGGAGGTGAGGTCAGACATCCTGGGCAAGCCAAACTTAAGAATCTGTTGGCTTTTCAGTCTATCCTGGAACTCAACTGCTTTTTGCTCCCATGTCCTTAAGATGTCTCTGTGTCCTTGAAATAATCCCTATCTCCTCCCATGGACTATACTTCTGCTTCAAATTTTGTTTGGTTTTGGTACCCACAACCAAAAAATAAAACCAGAAGTTAGTGAAGATAAACTGTCACCATCTGATTACTTACATGATGGGAAGCATAGTTATTAAGAAAGAAATATTGAGGTCTGTGGTTTGGGGAACCTAAAAATCTTTCCACTAGAATAATCTAGAAATGTTTATTGTTTAAGCAAAAATCATCTTCCTGTTTTCTTTCATTTTATTTTCTTTCTCAAGTAAGAAGGGGGAAAAGTGAAAGAGCAAACTAAGACCCAGGGAATAATTTGAAGCTTCAAATACCCTAGAGGGGGTAGAGCAGCAGAGATTTTGTCTTGGTGACCTTGTGTCTGCACAAGGCAAAGTATTGGAACTGAGATCTAGGGATAAAACCAAGGCCAACTCAGAGTACACACCCCAAGTGAAGATGTGAAATAGGAAAAAAGAAGGAGCCTATGAGCACAGGGCAACCGTAAAGACAGTTGTTTGCCTCTGCCTGAGCTCTGGATAATAAAAGAAAATATTTTCTGTGAAATAGAAACACTGGACATGCATATTGCATGGGTTGCAGGTTCAAATTTATAGTAACCCTGTTGTCAAGAAAGTGCGAACCAGTAAATTAATACAAAAATATTTGCCTGCTCAACAAAACTTTGGGAATTGCTGATGAAAGCAAATGTTAATCTGCTTTGGAAGGATGCTCCCATAGCATGGTCTGTAATGAAGTTTCTCAAGGGGAGAGAAACAGCCTACTAAATCTCACAGTTTAAAAAAAAGTGAAGTACACATGGAAATGCTCTACCATGAGTGAGAATCAACATACAGAATTAACAGTAAGATTTAAGCATCAAAACCTTGACATAGCTAGGTGTGGAGACACATTCCTATAATCCCAGCAGTCTGGGAGAATGGAGCAGGAGGATCATAAATTCAAGCCTAATTTGGGCAATTTAGCAATTTAGTGAGACCCTGACTCAAAATAAAAAGTACAAACAGGACTGGGGATGTACAGTGGTACCTTGCTTCATGAACTTAATCTTTTCCATGATTCTGATCACAAACCTAACTGAATGAGAACCAACTCAAATTTCCCTATAAGGTCAATATTGAGCCTAATCTTTGAATTTGATTCAGTTCTCATCAAATTCGGTTTGCACCCAGAATCATGAAAAGAATTAAGTTCATGAATCGAGGGACCATTTTAGCTCAGTCTGAAGGCCATGGGTTTGATCCTCTCTGTTGTAAAAAAAAAAAAAAAAAAAAAAAACAAGCAAATATCTTGACATAAGAGTGGCGATCTAAAAGATAACACAGAAAAATTGTGTTTAAAATGAAGAAAAGTCTTTAAAAAGTAATGTAGATTTCTATGACTTGAAAAAGCATAATGAAACAATAAGGAAGTCAGTCTGTTACACTATTAGTAACTCATAGTTCATTAAACAGGAAAGTTTGTGCTAATATCGATTGGAGAAATTTTTATGCCTATATCTTATACCCTGAGCAATTACTTTAAAGATAACAACATCTAATGCATTGACTATTGCTATTCTCCTATTATTTTGTTATGAAATTTTGTTTTACCTTTTTTTCCATTAAAAAAAAACCCTGCAACTGAAAACGCAGATTTTGAAACTAAAAGCTCAGTGGAAACATGTTAGAAATTGAGGAAAGAGAATAAATGAACTAGAAAGTTCAAGAGACTTTAACCAAAGGACCAATAGACTTTAACAGGAGTATGGTGAATGACAATAAGAGAGAAAATATGAAAAACAGAGAATGCAAAAGAATCAAGATACTGCACAAGAGGCAAAGTTGCCCAGAATTGAAGACGAGTTTGATTTATCATATTTAAAAACACAATAGTGTAGTAAAGTAAACAAAAATAAATCTTAGCTAGACATATAGTGGTGAAATCTCTAAATACAAAAGACTAAGAGAAAACCTTAAAAGGAGTCAAGAGAGCTTCCTACTGAGAAACAACAGTTGTTTGGACAGCAGATTTTGTAATAGCAGCATTTAGGCCAGAGAATAATGAATGCAATATGCGACGTGTCTTTAAAATGTCAGGAAAAAATAATTGCCAATCTAAAATCATTTTTTCAGCTAAAATTAATTGCCAATTCTAACCTACTATTCAATAAGTGAAGGAAAAATAGAGATATAGTTAGACAAATTAAGAAATTTGAAAGTCATAACTCATAGAATTCCACAGAAAAAGTAAAAGAGTTGAATCTATAAGCAAAGAGTGAGATGCAAAAAGTAATAGTGAACGTAACATGAGCGGCAAATGAATATATAAAATAATAATCATGAAAATATTTAACCTGGAATTTAAAAAAACAAGGTGGAAAATAAAATAGTGAATGGCAATATTAAGTGAAATAGTTCAGGCACAATAGTGGGGAATAAAAGTGTTCAAACTTTCCTGCTTTGTTCAAAGTAGAAATAGTGATTAAAGTTAGATTTTTCAAGTCAGCAGCCAGTTTAAAAGTTTAAAGCTAACCACACACACATAAAAAAATCTAGGAATATAATGCACAAAAGAAGGAAATTAAAAGGAAATGCAGTCAATCAAATAGAATGCAGGAAAGTCTGAGGAAGAGCAAAGCAATGAAAAGTACAACTAAATCCAAACATCAGTAAACAGATAAATGTGTTACATCTAACACTGTTTATGCATCTTAAAATATCCCCAGGGATTATCTCAGGTAACCAAGGATAGATAGGCACCATTACTGAAATATAAAATAGCAAAGGAAATGCAAAGTACCCATTCTTACTAGTAATCACAAAATGCAACCTTAAAAGATGAGATGCTACTTGACACATTTGACTGAAAAAAAATAATCATTTATGGGGAATCAAAGTACTCTTTAAGCATTGCCAAGGGAGTATGGACTGAAAGTAATTAGCTAATGTACCTAGCAAAGTGAAAGATAAACATATAATATAGCCATTTCCATCCGCCTATAAAGAAGTAACAGTCCAGAGGGAACTTCTAGCCTCAACTACTTAAAAACTGGACAAGACAGGTGAAACATTTTTCAAGCCTTGAACAAGACACAGTCAGGATTGTAAACCCTGAAAAGCAAAACAAAGTGAGCCCCATGATCACTGGGGCTTTTCTCAACCATGTGATGCCTGCCCTGCTGGGGGAAGAACCCAAACGGTCTTTCAGTCTCCCTGAGTGGAGAATTTAGATATCAGAGTCCAGTGAGACTGGAATGGTAAGAGTTTCAAGCGGTGTGCTGGAGGGGGAGCTGTACAGGGAAAGAGCTCAGAAAACAGCACAGAGTTCCCTTGTGTTTTTGATCAGAAACTACACTCCACATTTATAGGGTAAAGCTCCATAAGATTGGCCCAGAAACAACCCCCAAGAAAGAACAATTACCTGACACTGGAAGCCAAGAACGATTTATGAAACTCACACAGAACTTGGCGTCATTGTAGTCCCACTGGCAAGGAGGGAGACTTTATTGATTATACAGAGAATTTAGGGGAGAGACAAAAAGCATCAGTTTTACTGAGTAGGTGATGGGGGTTGGGGTACAAAGACATTTTCTCTTAGGTCTACCCTATAAAATCTTAAAAATAAACCTCGAAATCATCAAATTGATCCACAAGTAACTTAATATTCTGCCAAAATAAAGACCGATATTTTTTAAAGTAAGACAAAAATCTCTAGCAGCCCCAAACACAAAATTCATTATCTCTGGCATCTAATTAAAAATTAGTAGACAGATGAAGAAGCAGGAAAACATGACCTATAAATGGCAGAAGAAAAGTCAAGAAAAACAGACCCAGAAAAGAAATGACAGCAGATGTGAACTTAGATTTTCATAAAGGAATGCAGAGCTGTAGAAATAAAAAATAGAAAGGTAAATATAAATGTATTTTTAAATTTTGTTTAAAAGTTTATTGATTGTTTATAGGCAAACAATAGTTTGCTGAAGGTTTTATAGCATGTAAAAGTAAAATATGTGTAACAAAGCATCAAGAATACAACAAAAGAAATGGAAATATAAGGTTCTTATATGAAATATTATACTACTATTGAAGACAGATTGCGATAAGTTAAAGATGTGTATTATAACCATGGAACAACCGTTAAAAGTAAAACAAATACAGAAATACTCCCTAGTAGTGGGTAAAATGGTACTATAAAAAGCACTTAATTTTTTTTTAAGAACAAATATTTATTGAGAGAAAGAAAGTTTCTGTCTGAGAGAGAGACAGAAGGGGTCCCAAGTGTGTTGCCCAAAAGGTACTTAATTAATCAAAAACAAAAATGAAAGCCCAAAACAGTAGAAGAAAGTAGCAATATAGGACACATTGAAGACAAATAGCAACACACAAAATTTTAAATCTACCAGATAAATAAATACATTAAAAAATCAATCTTTTGAACATTCTAAGAAGCAGAGAACGTAAAAGTGGATAAAAAAGGCATGATCAAACTATATACTATGTAGAAGAAAGCCAATTTAATTATAAAAACATAAATAATCTAAAATTGAATAATAGAAAAATATGAAAATAATTATGATAAGAAAGCTGGAGTTACTATTTAATAATAGACAAAGTATACCTCAGAAAAGGAATATTATAGGAAGTAAAGAAAGACAT
>RJWM01013493.1:0-32698 GCA_004363535.1 Dasyprocta punctata
GATAGCAATGTTTTATAAAAGGCAAGAAAAGAAACTGGCTCTGCAGAGCAAGTTTGGGCCAAATAAAAGTACGAAAAGAAGTATGTAGTGTGAGAATGGCCACCATGCAAGACAGTGGCAAAAACTCAATGTGGACCGCCCTTTTTGTATCACCCACTCCTCAGGCTGATGTTTAGGCAGTCCTGTGGAAAACCTCCTGCAGTTCTCAGGAGAAGTCCACTTTCAGGGCTTTGAAAACTGTTCTGGGGCTTGTCCTAGGATTTTATAATTAACAAGTCACACCTACTTTTCCAGCCATACCCTAGTCTCTTGTTTTAGTGTGGACTTATTCAGATTTTTTTTGAGTCAGGTTTGCTAGTTCATATGTATGTAGAAATTCTTCCATTTCTTCTGAATTTTCTGTTAAAGTGTGGACTCTAAGTAGTTAACAATGATCTGGATTGTGTCAGGATCCATTGTGAGTTTTTTCATTTCTAATTGCATGGATTTTGGTCTTATTTTGGTAAGATTGGTGAAGGGTTTGTCTATTTTGTTTAATCTTTCAAAGAACTAACTCTTCAGTTCATTATTTGTAACTTTTTTTAGTCTCAATTTCATTAATTTCTGCTGATAGTTATAATTTCCTTCCTCATACTAGCTTTGGGTTTGGATTTTTCTTGTTTTTCTAGGACCCTGAGATGCATCATTAGGTTGCTTATTTGAGCTTGTTCTATTTTCCCGATGTGGGAATTCACTGCTGTTAACTTCTGTCTTTAAACTGCTTTCTTTGTGTTCCATAGGTTCTTGGATGTCTTACTGACATTATTGTTTGATTGTAGGGACTATTTTCTTCTTTAATTTCACCTGTGACCCATTGATTATTCAAGAGGATATTGTTTAATTTCCACAGGTTTATGTAATTTCTAAGGTTTCTTTTGTCACTGATTCCTAGTTCTATTTTTTTGTGATCTGATAATATGCATGGGTTAACTTCAGTCCTTGTGCATTTACTTAAGCATGCTTTATGTTCTAGTTTTTGATCTGTTTTGCTGAGAAGAATTTATATTCTCTTGTTTGGGAGTTGAGTACTCTGTAGATATCTCTTAAATCCATTTGTTCCAAGGTTTTGTTCACCTCTGATTGATTTTTTTTTTTTTTTTTGGTCCTGATTGATCTGTCCATTTGTGGCAGTGGAGTATTGAGGTCCCTTGTTACAGTTGTACTGGTGTTTATCTGATTTTTCATGTCCACTAGTGTCTGTTTTCTGAAATTGTCCATGGTTATATTTGTTGTGTATATTATTGTTATCCCTTCCTGTTGAATTGTTCCCTTAATGAAAGTTTTGGTTTCATCTCTTGTGTTGTACCTTATGGATTAAAGAAGCCTCCAAGTTATTTAATTGATTATCTTAATTCTATATTGTTATCCCTGAGAAAGGGAAAGATAATATGTACCTTCATAGTAGTCCAGTATGTTGATCTCTGGTATGCATCATTTTGTGTAAGTTGGTAGGTATAGTATTTCAATTTTTTGATGATGTTCAGAGAAGTAAAGTATTAGACAGTGCATTTTTATTTCAGTTGTTTTGGACCAGAGATAATTTCAGAGAATACATTTCATAGTGAGTTGATGTCTGGTATCAGTAAATTCTTGATCTTTGACACAGTGAAGATGTTGGCAATAGTAATTGCAGTACTTTGCTGTTTTCAAGTAATAGTTGCCATAAGCCAGTGATGGAGAATGTTTTAGAGCTTTCAGTGATAAAAACAGCTTTCCATGGCCTGGGTACCACAAGTTTGCTACCGCTCCCCTAAGCCAAGCACTTAGCTTGATTGGCATTAAATATGCATTATCATTTTTAATTCTCAAAATAACTCAGTGAGACAGAGCATAGTATATGTTTGGGAGGGCTCAAAGGAGAGTGTTGGAATGTTTAAGTAGCTATTAAGAACTTCCAGAGCTCACAACTTTCTTTCCTATGGAAAGGTACTTGAATACTATTTGAAATGACAGTCTGAGTAAAATCAGTTTTGCCCTATTGAGTCTTGATGGCCTTTAAAAAGAGGCAACCTTATAGTTTGACAGTCTTCATAGCTAGATTTTAAGATTTATGTGACGATTACAACTTTTCAGTATGAGGTATGATTTATATTAGGCTTTTGGATTATACGTATATTTGCTATTGTTAGCTTAGGAATACTTACTTGATTTTTCAAACTGTTGCTTCTTCCAAAGCATTTACAAATTATGAGCATATTTACATGAGATGTTGATCTTTTATTCATCAAAGAATAGCCTGTTGATTGTTGGGCACTGTTAAAAAAGGGACTTCATCTAAACATATTTGAGATAGGTGACTGCCAAAGTTAAAAGTATAAGATGAAAACTTGAGCCATGAAATTAGCCCCTATCCAGTGTAATACTACAGCCTTTCAGAAAGATGGGGAGGGCGAGAGAGGTTGGAGAAGAGAAGGGAGAGGGACAGAGATAGAGGGAGACAGACAGACATAGGCGTGGTGGTACTCATCTGTAGCCCCAATTTGAAGACTGTGTGAGGAGATTGCTTCAGCCTGAGAGTTGGAGACCAGTCTGGGCAATGTACTAAGACCTCATTAAAAAAAAAAATCCTAAAATGGGTGTGACAGTGCACACTTGTAATCTCAGCACTGGGGAAGTGGAGACAAGAAGATTGTGAGTTCAGGGTCAGCCTGGACTGCATACCTTCGTCCCCCATCCCTTCCCCCCTCAAAAGGATCTCGCTATTATAAGAACACTTTTATTATTTCACCTTTTAACTATCAAACACTGTTTTGGAGGTGTTGTTAGGGAGACTGGTGAGAAAAGCAGTCAGCCTGCTTGCCCACTTGCCTTCATCCATCCATCATTCTAAAGCTCGTGGCTCTTTGAAGAGCCTACTGCCTCTGCACTTTTGTAGCTATTAATAAATCTCTCTAAAGGCAAATGAAACCAAACTGAATTTATTTAATATCAGGCCTCATTATATTTGTAACAAGATTTGTTGCTTTTAAAAAGCTTTACAGTTTATAAAAGTGAGCAAAAACTGTTGTGAAGGCGTAGTTTTTCATGTGGGCTGTGGTTCATAATAGGGTGCATGTGCTAGTGCCTGACAAATGATAAAACTGTACGCTAAGCTTTTCGGTACTAGGGTATTTCATCATTTTTAAAAACTTTAATTACTTCAGTTCCATGAGATCTGTTGTGCACCCAGCTAATCAGCAGTTCTTCTACTTTGAGCTTTTCGAAGTTTCACTGCTGTCAGTGGTGTGTGGAAAATTTTTTTCATCGGTAATAGTAATTTGTCTTTCAAATGGTATCTTTAAGGAAAAGGGAAAAATCTTAAAATGCAAATACATGTTAAAAGATAAAACATGTAAAGTTTTTCTGAGCTTGTACAGTATAAATTGCTAGTATTTATGATAGAAAAATTTAGAGCTTACTCAATGCTTTATAATAGGCATAGAAAAGATTCTGGACTATTTTGAATTTTATTTAATAAATTCTAAATCAGTCACTTACCTTTGAACTGTTACCAGTGCATTGCTTACTTTGATTCCTTCAGATGTCATTGTTTTATTTCTAATTTTCAAGATTACTGGGGCTGGGGATTTAGCTCAGTGGCACAATCACCTGTCTGGCAAGTGTGAGGTTGTGAGTTCGATCCCCAGTACCAAAAAAAAGAAAAGGGATTGTATTATTGATCTTCTATCTCAGGTGGCATCTGGCAACTAGAAAATGAAGATAATTATTTTCTGTTCTCCAAATTTGTTCCTTCTTTTGTTGCATTTTCTCATTTACTCCTCTGTCTAATCTTACATATATGAAAGCCACCTTAGCTCTTAACTCAGTAGTTCCTACTTCTTTCTACCATGAGCTACATATTTTAAAAGATTTACATATTTAAATACAATGTCTTTATATTACTAGTAAAAGCTAAAACTTAAGTGAAATACCATTGTGTAATATACTGTTTCTAATTTTTAATATTTATTTATTTATTTAATTTTTGAGACAGGATCTTACTATGTAGTTCAGGCTGGCTTTAGACTCACTGTGTAGCCCAGGCTGGCATCAAACTCATGATGATCCTCCTGCCTCAGCCTCCTGAGTGCTAGGATTACAGGTGTGTGATACTGCTAGGTATGTTTTTACTTAATTCTTTACATATGTTAAGTTGCTTAATTCCTAAAATAATCTTGTAAGAGGAGTACTAGTATTAGCCCATTTTAAAACTGATGAAACTGAAACATGAAGTTATGTAAAATAAACTAACTTTAAGTGAACTAACTTTATTCAATGAATGCATACTGTTTTTTATGTTAAGTGTTACGCTAAATGCTTTATAAGTATTATTTCAAAAACTCAACAATCTTGTGAGATGCGTATTGCTCTTTTCTACATACCTAGGCATAGATTCAGCAGATTGGCTAACTTCAAAGTTAACTGCCTGTTAAATAGTAAGTGTCTGATGATACCACAAATGAGACCGTACATCAGAGACCATCTTCTTTGGGAAGTAGGTACTAAAATCAGTATACAATGCAAAATGATAGTCAAAATTGCCTTTGGAAACTGTCTTATCTGTAGTGATGGTTTATAGACACAGTTCCTCTATAAGTCCATTTTAGGTGTTCTTTGCTTTTCAGCTTGGAATAGAATTCGGGAGTTAGTTTCCATGGGCCCATGAGCTAGCTACCTGTTTTGGTAAATGGAGTGTTATTAAAACCCAGAGGTGCCCATTTCTTCATGAATTTTCTTTGGCTTCTTTGGAGCTACAAACACTGAGTTGAATAGTTAAAATGTAGATCAATTGTTGTGCGAGGCTGAAATCTTTACTGTTTAGCCCCTCAGGAAAAAATGTGCTTCTTAAGGGAAACTAACAATGAAGAATTAGCTTATATTTGGGATTTTGTGCAAAGATACATAAGGATTGTATGAGGCATTTTTACTGTAAGAGGCCCATAGAAACTGAGATCATCTAGACATGCACCATATTCCTTAAATCATAGTCCTTTGATTCCATTAGCATTTTAAAAATTTACTTTATGATGTGATTTGATGACTGTTTAAAAAGTAGTGTTTTATGTTGATAATTAGGAAGGTCATAGTGAGCTCTTCTCTCCACATGCCTTTTACATCCTTGTGAAGCAGTATGTCTGAACTTTGACTTTGTATAATTTTTAAAAATTGGTTGGTTCTTAAATAATTTTTGAAAAATTCCTTTTTGTAAGTAGAAACTTTTGTTTTAGCTTTTTGACTTCTCATTCCTCAACTTTGCATGTTAAAAGGTGTCCACTTTTTTCTAGTGGAGAAGGAATTCTCTATGATGTTTTAATGTATATGTGATAAGTGTATGTGTGGTATGTACAGTGGAAAAGAACATTGATGGTGGAACCACAATGGTTTAATCCTTTCAAGTTGCTAATTCTTTGTTATGTGAAAGTAGTAATATGTATACATTACTGGATTGTGAGAGGAAATAAAAGCAACAAAGTATATACAGTGTATAGCACAGTGTCTAGCAGAATAAATCTGAATTGAGTTTAGAGTTTGGTGGTGGGGAGGATGATGGTAGTAGAGGGCTTAGAGTTGCAGTCAGTGACTTTTGTCTGTGAAATTGGGTTTGGCAGTTTTTGTTCAGTGGGAAATTTCTCTGCAAGAAAGTAGACTTTCTTTGGGAGGACATAAAATAGGTTGTGGAACTTGGTTGCAGAAATAATGTGATATGAAGCACATGTTGTAGAATAGGAAATCTAAGCTTAGTGGGTAGACCTATGGAGAAGAGTGAATAAAGGGAAATTTACAGTTGACTGAACTCTTGGTTTTCCTTAAGTTATCTGTTTTCAGAGCAGTAGAATTTTTCATCAGAGATAAATATGAAAAGAAGAAGTATTATGATAAAAATGCTATAGCTATTACAAATGTAAGTAAAAACTTTAACTTCAATTGATGTTTGTTGAGTAGATCTCCAGTTTTTAATATAGAATATAGCTCAGTTTATTTATTATAAAAATTTATTGGTTGCATATGTTTAAATATTTGAATCTTAGAAAATTTTGGGGTATGTCATGTATGAGTACAAGTTCCTTATGATGAATGTGATCATTATGTGTATCTAAACTGTACAGATAAACTTAATTAATAATACATAAAAATGAAAATATTGGGACCACATAATGTCAGGCTCTTGTAAAATAAAACCCTTGATTGAAAAAGGAGCATATTCTGAATAAAAATCTGATGTCTGTTTACACGATAGTTAACTGTTTTATGCAATTTATGAAAAGGATAAAGCTCCTAATTGAGATAAGAGAGAAAATTATTTTGCTAAATTCTGGGAAGATATGAAAAAGAAAAAGTCATTTGTTTTACCCCAAGAGCTTTTGTGGGGCTGTGGAAACATGAAGGAAGCACTCCAGGAGTATATTAAAGCATGCCATTTTCATTGATTCTTATCTGGCATTTTGATACTTATAATAGTTAAAACTTTACAGTAGCAATAACCAAATATATCAACTTGTTTAAAATTTTTTTTTATTAAACCTACCCATCTTAGTTAATTATGGATTATAGTTTAAGGCTAATCACCTTTATTATTGAAACCAGTTTTTGGTCTTTGATTCTTCGATTAATAATCAAGCTAAAACTATTTAACCATGTGGCAAAGTCATTTGTTGAGTAATTCAGAGACAGTAGTTTAATCTCATTTTGTGTGGAAAGTAGTTTTCTTTTTGGTCCATATGAATAAGCAGTATACTAAAAATTCAGTCAAATCCTGATAAAATAAGGATATTTTAATATCTTGTCTGATCATGAAAAATACCCTGTTAAATAGTTAAAAACTGGTATATATTCTAGAGCAGAGGTATCCCTGTGTATGAAATCTGAACTGCATTTATAGTGGACATAACATACAGTCTGTTATTCTGTATTCTGTCCTTTTTTGTTTTACTTTTTAAAATAAAAAAATTCTAAAAAAGATCAATCTGTTGAAAAATTGATTAAAAATTGATGTTGTTGCTGGTTGTGGTGGTGCACGTCTGTAATCCTAGCACTAGGGAGGCAGAGGCAGGGGAATCATTGTGAGTTCAGGGCCACCCTGGGCTACATAGTGAGTTTAAGGCCAGCCTGAACTGCATAGTGAGACCCTGTCTCAAAAAAAAAAAAAAAAAGACATTGTTAAGAATGGTATTTACGATGTTCATAAATTTAAGACTGGTTTAAGTATTATAGAGTATAAAAGAACTAACTTTTAAGTATGTGTAAGTAATGTATTTTCATGCGAAATGTTGAAAATTACTTTAGAATACTTTATAAAACACACTGCTTTGTACTATTAAGTTCTTAATTCTAAATGTTTTTAAAGTTGTATTTCAGTAGTTTTTGGTCTCATTGGCAACTCATTGGAAATTATGTAGTAATGTGTTGGAAAATGTTTTTTTCTTTGGATGATAGTTGTTGCAGAGTTTGTTGTTTCCACCTCTTGGGTGTGATAATAGCGTGGTTTGTTAGGGAAATTTCTTCATTTATAGGACATGTGTAACGGAATACTGTATTTAGGTATTAAGTGTCGTGCTGCTAACTGTGATCAAACTATATGGTGGGCCGGGGATATAGCTCAGCAGCATGAACGCCTGCCTGGCAAGCACAAGGTCCTGAGTTCAACTTCTGGTACCAAAAGAAAAAAAAATACCTGGTGGATGTTTAAATTAAAAATTGTTATTGAAAACACGTTATCATTAATCCCCCTCAGAATACACCCCCTTGTTTCAAACACTTTTATGCCGCTTTCTGAAGCAGTTCTGCAAGTCTTGTTTTGTGAGTGCCTTTACAAAGTAGGATTTAAAAAACGTGTATGCTGCTACCAAGTGCCGTCCAACAGAAAAGTAGCTTGTAATCCATTGTGGTGTATCCTCACTCGCCTCGTTCCCTGGATTTGGCACTGTGCAACTTGTGGCTCTTCCCCAAAGTCAGTGTGACCATGAAGAGTAAGTGTTTTGCATTGATTCAGCACACCAAAGCAGCCATGACAGCACAACTAAAGAGACTCATGAAAGAGAACTTCCAGGCTGCCTCAGAAAGAGGCAGGAGCACTGGGTAAGTGTGTGCAAGTGAGGGCGTGTCTGAGAGGAATGGCGGTGTGCTCTTCACTGCAGTAATTTTCAAAACTACCTCATTCACCATATTTCTTGATCACGCCTATTTATAACTCATTCATCTGACAGTTGAGTGACAGTTTTGAGGTGTGTGTGTGTATATAGAGAGAAAGAGTTCTCTCTACGTGTTAATGTTTGATGAATATTAATGTTTTATAGCGGTAGTAATCTAAAATTTTTTCCATTTTTGTAGGCTTGAGAGTAAAAGTTTATATTATTCCTGTGTTTTTATTACTAATGAAATGAAATTTCAGAAAAACTCACAAAAATTACATTTAATCTATGCTTATAGTCTCTTAGGATACTAGAAGAAGACATGACCCACGTTTTCAGAGAGCTCTATCAGGTGGGGCTTAGACTAGATGTTAAAAATAGCCAAAATAACAACAGAAGAATTAAGACATGCTGTGAATAGGCACAAATTCTGTATGATGAATGTGATCCCTGTATATGGCAAATGTGTACTTATAAAAAATAACCATAGTGTGAGACAAAATGTGAGTTCTTTGTATCTAAGGTATTTAAGAGTAACAGGGGACTTAGGCATGTGTCTCAGGAGGGGCAGTTGGAACAGTAGTTGTATTGTTTGTACTCAGATGAAAAACTGTCATGACTGCTATTAAGCTTTGTGTGAATTATTCCTGTATTAAGTAGCTCCAAATTCAGAGTTTTATGTTTTGTTTTTATAATTTGTTTCTTTTTCTTTCAGATATCTTTTTTTTTAGTACTGTCAGGATGTGCTTCTGCTCATAATTTGTTTTCTTAAGTATTGAAGTGAGGATTTAAAGATGACTGTGTTTCTCCATGCAAGGCAGTCTTTTAACCCCAAAATGCCAGTATATTTCTGCCCATCTGTGGTGTAAACATTTGAAAACATTGTGACAAAATACAGAGCAATAAACTACAGCAGAATGATGGCAAAGAGTTTTGCTGTTTTTCTCAATTTTTGCCCTGCTTTGTTGCAGGTCATTTAATGTGTCTGTAAACCAAGCCTCACTGTACTCCATCGTGTAGTGCAAGAGGCACTGGGATGGAACCCCTTCGCTCCTAGGGCTTTATGTGTAATTGTGGGGGGCATTCAGTGGGCTGTTAATAAACATGGTGTCTGCTCATACAAACGTGGTCCCGCTGAGAGAGCAGAGAGGCTGCTCTGTGCGGCACTGTTGGAAGGAGTTTGTGCTGTAACCCTTAGGTGCTCAATGTTGTGTGCCCCCAGAAGTATGAATGAAGGGAAGAAGTTTAAAGGAGAAAAACAAAAGCAAAGTAAATTATGTTCTAAGGAGAAATATTTTTGTACTAGAAAAAGTTTTTTGTTCAGTTATAACTTCTAACCTGAGAGAGAGAGAGAGAGAGAGAGAGAGCGCGCGCACGTATGTATACCAACATGGGACTTTGAGTTCATTTGTAACACGCTTCAATTCACTCCTTGAGAATTGTGCCTCTTTTTGAAGTTAGATATAGGGTGACAGAACTTGGTTGCTCTGAAGTACCCTTGAATTGCCCCTTTGTTTGTCATTTAGTCATGCAACAGACATTGAGTACATGTATCATACGCAGGGCACTGAGATATAAATAATAGCCTTGGGTCAAAATAGCTTGCTCTCAGACATTTTCAACAGGAAATGTACATGCACAGTGAGCTGTATTCTAAAGCAGAATGTGGTAATTGGTATAATGGAAGAATAAAAGTGTTCTGGAAGCACAGAATTTAGGTAGCACTCATTAATTTTCATTAGAACAATTCTCAAAGGAGTTATATTTGAGATTATCTGTAATAGGAAAGGAGAATTGCAGCAAAGAGGAAAGGGGCTGCTATATAAGAAAGAAATACTCATAAAGCAGCAAGACATTTCATGTTGCATCTGTGCCACAGTGAGATAAGGAAGGGGAGTCTGGCTGTGTCCACGGGGCTGCGCGGTTTGGTGCGTGTGAAGGAGGGCTGTAGGTGAGTAGAGGAGGGCAGGATAACTGTATGAGAGGCCAGTCTCGAAAGGCAAACAGAGGGCCGGGGATTTAGCTCGGTGGCCAAGCGCCTGCCTGGCAGGCATGAGGTTGTGAGGTCGATCCCTGGTCCCCCCGCCCCCCAAAATACAGAATTGTGTGGGGGACTTGAGTGCCAGATTGTCCAGAGTTTTGCAGTTTCAATTCAGGAAATAGTAATTGTATTTTAGTTGCCATTTCACAAATTTCTAGAAATTTAATGGCTTAAAGTAGATTTACTGATTTACAGATTCTGTGGGCCAGGAGTCTGAGCGTAGGTCCGCTGCCTTCTCAGGATCTCAGGAGGCTGAAATCAGAGTTGGTCAGGGCTCTGACCTCACCAGATGCTTCCAGGCTCACGTTTCTTGTCAGAACTCATGTCTCTGTGACTGTGTGCCTAGGGTTCCCTGTTCTTCCCAGTGTCAGCTGAGGCCTGCTTTCAGTTGCCAGGGGCCACCTTCATGTCCTTGGCTGATAACCCCTCCTGTGATTGCATGGCAGCTCACCCGTTTGAGGCTACTAGAAGATGTGATTGAAGACAGCAAAGTGAGATTTCTTACTTCAAATCTCTTGTCTTAGGAAGGGCCTAGCTACTTTTAAGTGCCATCCTGACGTGACTAGGCCAAACTTATCTAGGATAAATTTTTTTTTATTAATTCATCCTGAACTGATTTGGATCTTAATTACCCTACACAGTTTCTTCACCTTTGTCACCCAACAAGCTAGTCAGGGTAGTGAAGTTCATCATATTCATAGTCAGGGGGAGGGTATTACACTAGAAGTGCACCAGAGGGGGCAGTTTGGGTAGCTCTTTTAGAATTCTGCCTTTCAAGTTGATGCACAATCAACCCGCCCTCCTTGACCCTTCCTTTACTTGGTAATAGAAGAAATTTGAAACACTCAGATGGTAGAAATTTGTCTTTTCTGCCCTTCTTCCCCTTAGCCAGTCGTGGTTCACTGCTGAGTGAGTTCCTAGATCTAATAGGTGCTGAGTGATTCCTAGATCTAACAGGTCATGAGGGTGAACTGCCGTATTATTTGCTCTTTTCCTCCACCACCTTTTCTCTCCTCCTCCCCACTCCTCTGTCATCCTTTTTCTCCTTAGGTGCCAGAACTACCTGTTTCTAATTTATATTAAATGGTATAAAAGAATGTACCTTTTGATTGATACTTTTGATACATCTCGTCATTAATTTTAGTTTTATTTTCTATAGAGTGGGGATGATTATTAGTGTCTGCATTTCTTAGTATAATACTACTATAAAAGATAAGACATATAGTATGGTTAGTAGGGTGCTTATCCCTTAACTGTCTTAAAAGTAAGCTGTTGTAATAATTAGAACGGTAGCAGCAAAGGCTATGAAAAGCATGTAAATAAGAAAAATGAGTACTCAAACTTTAAGAGTTTACAGCATGGGCAAAATTTGGCTTCAGTTCCTTCATTAATCTCTCCATGCTGCAGAGAGCCTGCTAATATTGGTCTACAAAGTGACTTGCCAGGGCTTAACACATGGAAGTTTTCTAGAATTCCGCATGTTTCTTCTGAACTTAGGAATTTTAAACCTTGTTATATTAAGGTTTAGCCTTCTTCCTGAAGGAGGCATTGCCAACTCAGCATTAAAGGATGGGCAGAAACTGTCAGGAATTGAGAACAGCATGAGCAAAGGAATGTAGAGCTAGGAGAAGCTGAAACTTGAAGGATTTGTGTGTGGTTAAACAGAGCAGATGGGTAGGAAGATGAGGGAGCTGTGGCCAGGTTAAGAAGTTTGTCTGAAGGACCTTGCCCTTACATAGTGCATGTGATCTGTTTAAGACTTCTAAGCAAGGACATGTGGTCAAATTTGCATGTCCAATGATGAAGTGTAGAGAATAGATTTGAAGAAGAGTGAGGCTTGGGGCATGGGCACCAGTTAGGGGGACTAATCCCGGAGAGGAATATTGATTATCTACTTAAGATGTCAGTGGAGGTGGTAAGAAGTAGATGGTTTGGAGAGATTTAGAAAAGAATCAAGAGTGCCTAGTTTTTCTTGCCTCTGTATTTCCTTTCTTTTCATTTCGCTTAATGTTCTTTCTTCTGTCACCTTCTGCTTCCATGTTCTGTAGTGTCTTTTTCCATTTTTCAGTGTTTACTTCTGTTTCTTAATTCCTTGCTCACACAATGTACTTTACCCTCACCACTGACTTTAAAAATCAATTTATTGAGATATAATTTATCGACTGTAAAAGGTAGACATTGTAAGGTGTAGTTAAATGAGTTCTGACAAGTACCTCTGGGTAACCACCACCTCCATATTCAAGACAGAATCTTTTCATCGCTCCATAAGGCTCTCTCGTGCCCGCCGGTGGCCCACAGAAGCATTAATTTGCTTTTTGTTATGGCACATTATATTTTCTAGGGTTTCATATGATCAGCACTATACACTATATGCTCTCCTGTCTTATTTCTTTCAGCACGTTTCTGAGTTTCCCATCTGCTTTTGTGTGTACTCTTAATTACTGTTTTTGACTGACCAATAGTATTTTATTATGTGCTTATACCACCATTTGATGATCTGCCCGTTGACTTTTTCCTTGCCTTTGCTACTAGGCAAGTTTCTGTTTTCCTTCCCAACTGGAACATGATAGTAAAACTCTTGTCCCCACCTTTTGGGGTGGGTTGTAGTAAAATATTGGTTACATTTTAGTTATTTATTGATGTCTTAATTCTGGGTCTTAAATGTGACCAAGTCAGTTTATAATCTTAAGAAAAAAAAAAGATGGAGCACTTTCTTAGTGAATTGTCATGCCAGTTTCTAAGGATTAGTAATCCTTGACATTCTAACTACTTCTGTTTCCCCTGTATAATTATTTTTATGTTCTCTTTTACATGAGTTTAAGCAAAGAGAGTGTATGATACAAGTTATTTTAATAGATTTTATGGCTTTTCAATCTTTTGTTTTCCATGTGAACATATTATTAAAGATCTCTAGCACGTAAACATCCAGGACAGACCAGTTTTAAACCAGGTTTGAAGACATGGTTTTGACCTTTTTTAAGTGGAAGATATTTCCTCATACTGTGTGTTTCATGTTATGTGTTTCATGCATTTGCTTTAGGATTGATGAAATACTAATTTTACACAATTATAACAACCAAAACTGTGTAATGAAAGAAAAACACTCTTGTTTTAGCCTTGGGTTGAGATTCAAGAATTACTGTCATAACTAACTTAATAAGACAAGCAGATTGAAGGAGGACCTTGTCTCTTGCAGTGTTATTTTGACATTACATAATGACCTATCTGTAATATGATCCTTAAAAAAAACTCCTCATAGGCGCATGATAGAACAATACAGAGATAACAGTTTTATGGCTCCAAAAATTACCGTGCATTTTGTAAATGTATTTCAGTTATATTTTGGCAGTAAAGAGAGCAGGAAGATAATGCTTCCATTGAAGTGATCAACTACACATGTACAAATTGGGTAGGAAGATGTGTGAGAAAAGCTCTTAGATGAAACCCATTTTTGTGCCTCTGCTGCATATATAACTCATAATACGTTGGGGTAATTCAGCAAGTCCAGCACTGGAAGTGAGGTTTGCAGGCAGATTGCAAGGAAATGTATAAATTGCTTTATAGTAAGTCTATCTGCTGTTCAGCTGTATATGAATCCACTCTTTCCTTCTAGCCTTTTTTTCCGTTTTCTTAAACAGTTGATTAAAATTTTAATTAACTTTTTACTATTTCAGCTGTTTTATTTTTCATTCTTAAAAGTTACCAGTAAAAACAACTAGTTTTTGTTCTGCTACTTGGGACAATGTGTCTTTATTTCAGGATGTTAGTATTTCGGTAATAACGTTGGCTATAGTGAACTGTTTGAGAAGTACAATTATTTTTCAAATTCTTTTTAAATTTTATGAAATAGTCACTGTTCTCTACTGAATCCTTTAAGAAATTTCACATGGAAATTTAAAAAAAAGAGTATTTCCTTTTCAATGTATTATTTCCCGTTGTTAACATGCTTTTAAGCGCTTTAGTATCTCAGAAATATGTTTTACTTCCTTCTCATGCCAGTCAATTCTTAACACCTACCTTTTGTTTGTTTCTTCTGACTTTTTATCTGTACTCTATAGATTTCCTCCTCTGATGCTCCTCTTCAGCCTCTAGTATCTTCTCCTTCTCTGCAAGCTGCTGTTGAGAAAAACAAATTGGAGGTATGGTAGTGTTTTAACCATCTGCATTGTGTGGTGTTGGGTGATAAATGAGCTTCCTTTGGCTATATGCTGTAATTTGCGAGTGCTATAATTTGAATGATCCCCAATACTAAATACAAGAGTTTCCTTTGAATGTTTCCCTGGGATATAATTAAAGCGCTTTGACCTATATGTAATTTCCAAAATTTTGATTTATTTGGCCATAAATACATGTCTGCAGTTAAGCAGTTAGTTTTTGGTTGTTGTTACTGTTGCTCCCTTATAGAACCTTATTTATAGTTTGTTGTGGAATTCTTTGATCTGTTAGGAAAGTTTTTGATTAAAAAATCTTTTTACCTTTCTTGTTTATTTCATTGAGCTTAATGAGTTAATTTGAGGCATTCTTTTCGCTCTCATTTTTCCTGTGTCTGCTCCATTTTTCTTGTGTCTTCTCCTTGATAAATGGTGTGCTACACATGAGGGACATAAAGACAAATACGAGACAGCTTGTGCTTTCAAACAGCTTCTAATTTTTCTTTTGCAGTACCAAGGATTGAACCTAGGCCCTTTGCATTGACCTACATTTCCATCCCTCTTTATTTTTTTATTTTGAGGCAGGGTCTTGCCAAGTTGCTAAATTGCCTAGGCCGAACTTGAACTTGCCATTCTCCTACCTTAGCCTCTCGGAGTGCTAGGATTACAGGTGTGCGACGTGATGCCTGGTGTGAGGTTATAGACTTAAGGAGGAAAACATAGCTGTGTGGCAGTTTAGAATATAATATCATATGTGATTGAAGATCACTCATTGTATGCCTGTTAATACAGGTGGCATACATTTGATGCATTTTGTATTCCGAAAAGCTATTAAAGATTAGGTGACATTCCTAGTAGAGCAGGCAGAAATTGCAAGTTGGACAGGTATGGCTGAAATAGAAGTGAGATAGGAATAGAGGAGAAGAATTTTTTTTTTGGAAGAAAAATGTGTTTGTGTGTGTATGTGTTTGTATTTATTATGTAGTGCTGGGGTTGAACCCATGGTCTTCATACTGAACTACATCTCTAACCCTTTTTATTTTGAGGCAGAGTTTCACTAAGTCATTAGGTTCCCTGGGCTGGGCCGGCCGGGCTGGGCGGGGCTGGAACTTGAGAGCTCTCTGCCTCAGCCCCCTGCTGGTGTTACAGGTGTGTACCTCTACACCTGCCTGCTCAGTGCCAGTTTGAGAGTTCAGGGAGGAGCTGGTCTTCACACCAAAGGCCCAAGCACTTTAATAATGAGTTTTGAGGGAAAGCAGGGTGACAGGATCAAGTTTTCCTATCATAGCACTGATCTGCTGGCTCCATGGGGAATGAATTTTGTGGTGTTGGCCCAGCAGAGGCTTGAAAACCAGTCTTCATCCAAGAATGAAGCGATGGGGGCAAATGCTAAAATGCAAACCGAGAGAATGAAGAGGAGTGTAGTTTTGAGAGATTTTAAGGTGAGGTGCGTAGAATGTAGTAGTAATCAGTGAATTATGAAGTATTTTGTGAACGGTGACTCCCAGTTTCTGGCTCAAGCATCTGCATAGAAGATGTCATTTAGTGAGATAAGGTAAGAAGTGTGAAGAGCAAAAAGGAAGATGAGTTAAGGCTGGACATGCGTTACTCGGTTTTGGCAGCTGTGGAGCTGCCTGTGTTTAGTAGGTAATTGCACGTGCATGTCTGTAGCCCAGGGAAGAGGGAGAGGCTGTGAGACCCTGACCTGACCAGTGGGATCAGTGACAAGTGGGAGCACCACCGGGACAGAAGGTGGAGACACACGAGCCTGTGAATTATTAAAGATCAAGGTGAGTTCGTGAGGGGACTGTGAAGGGACGTGTTGGATATGAACTGCTAGGTTGGAAGTGGACAGACAGGTCCACTGGGTTGGTGGTCTAGTGTTGTGGGTGGCTTACATCAGCAGGCAGGCTCAGAAAGAAGTAGGTGAGGAGTAGAGGTATTGCCTTGAAAGAATGGAAAGGTGCCAAAGGCAAGTTATTGCTTCAGAATTTGCCCTGGAGCTATTTCTCCTCAGGGAAAGAGGGTGGAAATAGCTGGTTACAATGTTACCTTAGGGAGTTCTCGCCTTCAGTCTCAGAAGGCAGTGATCTAATTTGGTGGCCTCCAAGCAGTCCATGCAGAATGTTGATTCTTGCTTCTTAGCCCATATCCTTTTGACAACTCTGTTTCTGTGTATGTTTATAATATTATAGTGTCATACAGTATATTCTTGTAAGTATGTGTGTGTATGATGGAGTATATACATATATATATACTCACACCTTTTCAAGATTGTACATAACCAAAACATTTTGGTGACTTAAGTCATTCAAGTATAGTTTGAGTATAATGATTCCAATATGTGAATTTAAATACAACACATACGTGTGTGCGTGCACACATGCACACTTGCCAAGTACCTGGGATTGGACCCAGGGCCTTTGAACTGCACTGCATCCCAGTCTCTTTTTATCTTTTACTGTATGTCGAAGCAGTTCTTGCTAAATTGCCTGGACTGGGCCCGAATTTACAGCCTTCCTGCCTCAGTCTCCCTGAGTGGTGGGAGTATAGGCTTATGCCACCAGAGCCAACCCTTTTCTCTGTTTTACCAGAATTGCATGTTTGTAATTTCTTCAGCAGGATTTCTGCCACTCCATTGTACAGTAATACCTCGGCTCACAAACACTTACGTTCACAGATGGCTCACTTCCCAAACAAAAGCTTTTGACAGAATTTTACTTCTCTTTGGGTAACATATACAACTTTTGCCATTTTCCCCACACAAACACAAACATGGCCATCTTCCTCAAAATCATGAAACAAATTAAGCTTTGGAATCCAAGTACCGCTGTATCAGTTACAATAGGAATCAACTTTCTGGAACTACTGTTTTATAATACCAAACATGGTTATAGTTTGTAGTACCTGAAAAAATACAACAGATTTGGTTCTGATACCCTTTTTGATCTTTCAGCAGCCTTTGATACTATAGATGGGAGTCATTTGTGGCTCAAACTGACCTGAGTTCAGAGCTCATGCTGTTAATGTTACTTCAGACCCTGCATCGTAATTCCACATCTGGAATCTGAGCAGACAACAGCTGAAATTTCAGTGTGAAAGAGCATCACATGATGTTCTGTATTTAATGATGCTAACAAATTTGTGTGCACACTAATCCCAGAGTTTCGGAAGTCAGACTTCTCTCGTGAGAATGGCATTCATGAAAAATAACTGTGCAGGCTGCTTTAACAGGTTTCCATAGGCTGAGTAGCTTAAAAACAACAGAAATCTATTTCTCACAGTTCTGGCAGGTGGAAATTTCAAGGTCAGGGCTCCTCACAGTCTGTGTCTTGCAAAAGACCTGCTTATTCACAGAAGGACACCTTTGCACTGTGATCTCATATGGTGGTAATGAGCAAGGGAACTCTGTGGGGCCTCTTATATGAGGACTCCACCCTCCAGACTTAGTCACCTTCCAGAGACCCTACCTACCTCCTGAAATCATTGCATCAGATGTTTTGTTTCAATATAAGAATTGTAGGGTAGGCACAGACATCCCAACCATAGCGTTAATAGCTTTGGGAGGATATGGAGCAACTTGTCCCCAGCATACTAGTGAGAATATTCTATTGTGTTGTTTTTTTCAAGAAATTTTACTAATCTAAAAAATATTATATATAAAGGATTTTTGTACATCTCATGTATTTTTCATTTATGCAAAGTAGGGGTAATATTAATCACCTTGTGAAGTTGCCATGAGGACTGAATGAGTCGCAGCAGTACCTGGCACATTGTGAGTGTTCAGTAGATAAATAACAAGTACTGGTGAGGCTCCCCTGGACCTGGTGGGCAGTAAAACTCAAAGGTTTGGGGTGTTAACAGCCAAAAAGGGGACTGATAACTGCTGCTGTGAGCATCACTTGCCTAAGGTTTTGTTTCTTTGTAAGATGACAGTAAAATCAGTAGTTATTTCAGACAGCTTTTAAAAAGATTAAACTCAACAGTGAGAAAGCACTTGGTAAGTGGTACGATAGTTGCATTTTAGAAAGGAAGGTTTGATTTGGGCATGATTGAATCGCCTGTCAGTAGTGTTTGTAGTTATCTTTTAGGAGCACGTCTTCCTTATTCCAGTCTCATCCAGGTGTTTGAGCAGAGAGAAAAATGTATTTTTGAGAAAGACACAACACTTTCTAGAAGGTCTTTGGTCTGTGGTAGACTATGTTAGTATTCTAAAGTTCATGGCAAAATGCCAGTTTTGAAATACAGTCATCTGGTAGATTGCTCTTTAGGTTTTAACACTTTAGGTATTTAAAAGTTCAACTATCTGTTAACTTTTTATTTTGTTCCTGAAAAGCAGTACTGAAGCAGATGTTTTTAGAGAATCTTAGTACAGTTTAAGGAGCCTTTCATATAAGCTGGCTTTTTATCCTAGTTCTAGAAATTCCACCCATTACTCTTTCCTTTTGCTACAAAGCATTACACCTATACTATTTGAGTATAGCTCTCGGTACAGATGTTCTCACTGATGTATGCATTGCTACACTTAATTGGTTTTTAATCACCAACAAAAGTAAACACTGATATTAGTGATTTATATTTTTTTCTGCTATTCTTAAAACTTGCAATTGAAGATACTGCTATTCCTGCCTGAAAGCTCTTTACTATGACTTTCTTTTAAAGTTTGGGGCCAAGACCAAGATTTTTTTTCTTCCCCTTTTTAATATCATACAGCAGATACAAAAATTTTACTTTGTTATATTTGTGTAGTGCTTTACAGTTTGCAGAGTTCTGGTTTTGAAGTTTTTAATGCCTTTTTTCTTTTTTAACACTGAAATGCACATTAAATATGTACCTGATTTAATGGGTACTTACAGAACTGTCACTGTTTTCATTGTGTAAAGTGAAATCGTTAGCTTTTCAAGGCTCTCGTGTTACCCTCTTTTTTTATGGTTGAAACCCCTTTCCTGGCGGCATCCTGACTTTGCCATCATTGTCTTTATCACTTTGCTTTTCTTCATAGTTTTATGTGGTATACCTCTCCCCAAACAGTGTAGCTTTGCCTGATTTTGCACAGCCTTAGAATTTTTAGTATTTCTCTCAATGTTAAAGCCTAAGACTTGCAAATATTATCTCTCCTGATTTACATATGGCAAATACAGACTGACAGAGGTTGTTTCAAACACCATTTTATTTTATTTTTATTTTAAAGGGAAAATGGTAAAAATAACAATAAAATAGAGTTTCAAAACAGGCTATTGGGACAGTAATAATAATTAATATATTGCATATTGTTGTCTGCCTAGTAGTTATTCAGAATACAAGGTATAGGTGTGAAATGTTGTCCAAACAATACTGGCACAGGCCTTTCTTTTCAGTGGCCTAATTAGCAATACTCATGCTTCAGGTAAAACTCATTGGCTATGGTACTGCAACTGTGCAAAGCTCAAACACCATTTTAAAGACCTAGATGAGATGCAGGTTTTTCGTATTTTGACTTCCATGTGTTTATCATGCTGTCTTTCCTAGGTTTGTCTGTTTATCTTCTCATGTTTGCTGCAGAAATCTAAGAGCTAAGTTAGTGCCTGTTGCATTGCCATCCCAATTCTAGGTTTCTAGTCATCTCTTGTGTTTAAATGCCGTGAAATGCTTTTTGTAATCTTTCCTCACTTTTCCTCTTTCAATAGTTTTTTTCACTTTTTACCCTCTGTGGTCTTTTAGGTTTATATCCCGTCTCATCCGTAGAAATGCAAGCTGTGAACATCATGTCATTTTACTTCAGCTGCCTTAGACTAATCAGTTGACTCTAATCTCCAGGCATTGTCTTTAATATCTTTTTCATTAGAAAACTTATGATAGCCTGAATATGTATTTTGTGAATTTTTTTAGAAAATTAGTGTGATTTTTTTTTGTTTACCTGTTATAATTTGTTTTCATCCATGTGATCAGTTAGTTTGATTTTTCTTCTGATCCAGAATTAACATTATGGTTGCTATAAAGAAGCATAACCTATGTAAGGATGTAATGAGAATTTATTGAGTGGGGTTCTCATTTGCTTAAACACAAACCCTAAACTAGGAAAGAATTCCAAGTTTTCTTCTTAATTTTTGGTTAGTCTGTATTCTGTCATCAACATGTAACTTTGTATATGTAAACTCAGAATATAAATTTGCTATGTTCTTGTTTGTATGTTCACTAGCATTGTAAATGTGGAATACTTACACCTTTTTCAAATGAGTCAAACTAATAAAATAGAAATTAAAGGGTGCCAGCCAGGCACGGTGGTATATACCTGTAATCCCAGCATTTCGGGAGGCTGAGACAGGGAGATTGAGAGTTGAATCCCTGCTGGAGCAATTTAGAGATTTAATGAGATTCTGTCTCAAAGTAGTTCACTGTGTGGGCCCTGGGTTCAAGTCTCAGTGCTCATTTAAAAAAAAAAAGCTGTCATGTTTTAAAAGTAAACTCACTAAATCTTTGGACTGCTTTTTAGAAAGAAAAGGAGAAGAAAAAGGAAGAGAAAAAGAGAGAAAAGGAGCCAGAAAAGCTTGCAAAACCACTTACAACTGAAAAGGTAAAATTCCTTTTAAAAAATGTATTAAGATTACCATCTTATTTCTATACTCATATTAATGACTTGGATATTTATGATATGCAAATAATCCTTTCAGTATATGTTGAGTGACTGCTGTGTGTTAAGCATATCCATCTAGCTTGTCCTATTTGGGTTATATTGAGTTATAAATGTGTGGGTATAGATTGTCTGAGTTTCTCAGGATGGTTAGTCTCTTAAGAATGACATAAGGATGGTATTATTAGCTTTCATGCACAGTCAGTTTTCAGTGAAAGCGTAGAGAATGAAGAAGTCGTACCCGAAGAATCTTTCAGAAGAGACTTCATAACTTTGAACTTTATAACATTGAACTGGGTCTTGAATGTAGATAGGAATAAGTAGAAGGCAGGAATGCATGGGTTTGAGAGAACAGCCTGAAACCAGGGAGTGAAATTGGGAGTAAAGTATGTTTTAGAAATGATTTTGAAGAAAAGTATTTGTTTGAGTATGAAAAGTTGTAAAAAATAAGGACAGAATGGCAGATTAAGCTCAAACTGTAGATGTTTATTCATTTTTGGAAGGAAAAGCTATGAACAGCACTTCACTTTTAAATTAGGAGATGCATCTAATTCAAAGGGATTAGCCGGGCGTGGTGGCGCACGCCTTTAATCCCAGCACTTGGGAGGCTGAGGTAGGACGAGCGTTGTGAGTTCGAGGCCGGCTTGGGCTACAACGCGAGCGCAAGGCCGACCTGAGCTACTTAGTACGACCCTGCCTCAAAAAACCAGGGCCGGGAGTTTGGCTCAGTGACTTAAGCGCCTGTCTGGCAGGCGCGAGGTTGTGAGTTCAATCCCTGGTGCCGCAAAAAAAAAAAAAAGGGATTTTTTGGTGGGGGGGAGATTATTTTGGCAGTAATATTCAGAATACATCTGATAGGCAAACCAGAAGTAAGGAGAACAGCATACTTTTTGTAAAGGGATAAGTTATATAATTATGATAGATTGGTTTTGAATATATTTCATCATACAAGCATGGAAGTGTGGTCAAAGAATTACCAGGTTGGGCATGGTGGCACATGCCTGGAATCCCAGCATTTGGGAGGCTGAGGTGGGAGGATTGCTGCAAGTTCAATGCCAGCCTACAGTACATAGTGAGACACTGTCTCAAAAAATCAAAAGAAAAAAATTTTTTCATCAATAAAGTTAGCATTCTTGGTTTTAATTTTTGAAATTTTTAAAATCAACTCTTATCAAGGATTAGATTATATATTATAAAGTACATCCATTTACAGTACATACCAGAAGCACATACTGCATACACTGGTTCTTTCTATCA
This sequence comes from Dasyprocta punctata, assembly GCA_004363535.1. Lineage (NCBI taxonomy): Eukaryota > Metazoa > Chordata > Mammalia > Rodentia > Dasyproctidae > Dasyprocta > Dasyprocta punctata. Next base: position 22,207 of record RJWM01013493.1, read on the forward strand.
TTCATTGGAATGATTTTTATCCTCAAAGAATTATTAATTTCCAACACTGAAGGCACACTGAGTATCCTAGGACTCTCCAGTCTTTTTTTTTTTTTTTTTTTTTGCGGCACTGGGGATTGAACTCACAGCCTCGTGCCTGCTAGGGCAGGCGCTTAAGGCACTGAGCCAAACTCCTGGCCCTGGTTTTTTGAGGCAGGGTCGCACTATGTAGCTCAGGCTGGCCTTGCGCTCGCGTTGTAGCCCAAGCTGGCCTTGAACTCACAATGCTCCGCCTACCTCAGCCTCCTGAGTGCTGGAATTAAAGGCGTGCGCCACCACGCCCGGCTGGACTCTCCAGTCTTGAGGGAAGCAGTCAGAACCAGCCCCTGCCTGCCCTGCCCTCTGTTCCCTAGCCTTCGTCCCTCATTCCTCACTCCTTTCAGACTTGTTCACGTCACCCAGCTGCATTTTCCATGTTCATTCATTTGTGTGGCCAAGCATATTCTTTCCTTTCCGCATCGCTTACCTAAGTTGACTTCATCTTTTCCATAAAGCCCCTCTAGACATTATGCCTAAATGTATTTTCTCCTTTCCTCAAAATCCTGATGATGTTTATATGTACTTGATTTTATTACTTCTTGCCTTGTGTTACTGTATTTCTCTTAAGTTTCTTAGTCTAAGTACATGTGATTTGTTTTCATTTCACAGTTTCTGTTGGTGTTGATTCCAAGGTCATGCAGAAAGATTAATAGACGATTATATCTTACTAAGTAAGATTAAATATTAAGACTACAAGACTGTTCTGCTTTGTGGAATTCTTTGAAATATTTTTAAAAAATACTTTCCAGTTAATCCTGTTTATTGGATTAAATTCTTACTTTTCCCCAAATTAAATTTAGGTGTTAAATATTTTAATATTTTTTAAAAAGATATGATTAAATTTGTTTTAAAACCTGGTGATTTGACTAGCTTTAATTCCCTGCTGGTAACCTTCTTTTTAATGTGCATCAGTAAGAAACTGCAAGTGACATGTCATAACTTACATTTGATTACAAAATAATTTTTAAATGACTAGGTGTTATCTTTTGTTTCTAAAAATTGGAAATTTCAAACTAGTTTTTGTAATGCCTTATTATTTACTTGATTATGAAGCTTATCCACTTGTAAAACATCATGTATTTTCTCTCTTAAACACTAAAATATTTCCTCTTTAAAATAGAGTAAGCATTTTGATGTAGTGATTTGTCTTTTGTAGCTTTGCATGTAAATAATTTCCTTACGTTACCCACTGTGAAAATTGGCTACAACCATTACCTCAGAATGGGGTTTTTGCATTAGGGTCCTTGGAAAAATGAGACAGTGTATGTGAATAGTGAGGAGTCTCTCACTTCTCCTTTACTGGTTTCCCTTTTGCAGTAGTTTTGATTAAACCCAGTTCTCACCTCATATATTACTCTCTCAGTCTGCAGAGATTCAAGACTCCTGCTGTGAACAGTGAGGTCCTTGCTGAGAGAAAAATCATGTAGAGGGTAAAACTTTAGTTCCTATCAAAATTTTGCTATCAAAATGTTGCAGAATATATAAGAAAGAAGATAAATTTAAAGATATCAGAATGAGAAAACTAGAGGAAAAATACCACAAATACAGCAACTTCACTTCACAATAAGCATTTTTTTAATGTTCTCCCTCGGTGTTTCCAAGGGGCATAAATAGTCCACAGAGTAGAAATTAATATAATGACTTTCATAATAGTAACAAGAGTAGTCATAGTAGTCAGAACAATATCCTCTTCATTATTAGTTGTCTTTATTGACAGTTTGATGTATGCCAGGAATTGGGCTAGGTGTGCAATTTAAGTACACAGCTGTATGTACACAATTTATATGCAAGATTAACAACCAGGTAACACTACCAAATTAGGAAATACGATAAGGCCTGCACCCCAGAAACTGCACCCCATCCTAATCACTCCCAAATCACTTCTTTCCCCTTCAGAGATAGCCATTTCTATACCTTTTTAAAACTTAAAGTTTGATTGATTGCTTGATTGATTTTTGGCAGATGTAGGGAGCTGAACCCATGGCATTGGGTACACTGGACATTCTCCTTCTGAGCTACCCAGCCCTCATTGTCTCTATCTAAATAGTAGATTTATCATCTCTGCCTGTATCTCTGAACAATGTGATTTGATTTTCTCTATAATGAATGCTATGACATCATCATGTTATTTTACGTTTTGCTTTTATTCAGTCAATATTTTATTTGTAAGAGTCAGTCTTATGGGGTCTGGAATTTAGCTCGGCAACCCGAATGCCTGCCTGGCAAGTGTGAAGTCATGAGTTTGATCCCAAAGGAGTCAGTCATACTGTGTATAGTTAGAGTGTATTCAGGTTGTTCTGAAGTATTCCATTGTGTATTTTTATCAGTTCCTCAATTCATTCATTCTGCTATTGAACTTGGGGTTATATATACAGGCTTGCACTATTATAGGAAGTGCTGTGATGAGCACTTTTTGTATGTAAATGGGTAAGCATGTTATTTCTTTTGGAATGAAATTTCTGCATTATAAAGCATGTGCTTCTTGAACTTTACTGAGCGGTGTCAAACTGTTTCCTGAAGTGTACACCAAAAATGTTCTTAGCGTGAAAGCAGCTCCACATTGCCTGCAACATGTGGTATTCTCGTGGCTTTTAGTATTTCTAACTTGGCAAGTGTGTGAGTGGGTTATCTCTTAGGTAGCTTATTATATTGTTTTCTTGATTGCAAATGGGACTCCATAGTTTTCATATGTTTGTTTTGAATTCTTGCTTTAGGTCTTTTGTCTGTTTTTCTGTTGTGTTTCCTCCCTTTTTCTGATAAATTTGTAGTAATCTACATGAATATCCATATGGCTTTGTGACTGATTTTGTCACTCTTGGAGTCTGAATTGGAGAAAGAAGGGCTTTTTATTTTTAAGTCACCATAAATTAAACTGTGCCTCATATCTCCTTATATTTAAAAGAAGAATGCTTGATAGGGGTTATTAATTCTTGATTCCTTTTTCCAAGTTCACTGATTTTTATAAGTAATTAAAGCCATTAGTATGATTTTTTTAAAAAAAATTAGTTTTGTTTTGGTGCTGGGATTGAATCCAGGTCATCATGGATGTTAAGCACCTGCTATACCCACTGAGTTACTCCCAACCTCATTAGGGTGGCTCTTGTTGCATGATAATGGCTTAATGAATAGTTTCTTAAAAATATGTTAATTTAGAGGTTGGGAAGGAGCTTTACTCTTGTCCAAATTCCCTGTATTATAACAAAGTAAACTAAGTCCCAGGAGGACTTCAGATCACTTAGAAATGATTTCATGAATGTTGATACCCAAGGAACATAAGACTGGATCTAGCGGTCCCATCCCTTACTTTTCCCCTGTAAATTTGTACTTCAGTATAGTAGTAACTGACTGTGCACCTCAGTACCTTTCCCTGAAGGATACAGGAAACAGTCTATGTGTTTATCCACTTGGTATGATGAACAACTAGGTATGTGTACATGTGCAAAATTGGCCAAATGGATTTTTTACCCACCTTACAATCCATGTAACTTTGTTCTATGTATGTTTAACTGAGCATCACAGAGGGTCCAATAAACGCATACCACTCCAGGATTTGTTAAAGTTTTTTTCTGATTTTCTTGGTAGAGGTAGCCCAATTCAGTACACTGGCACTTGAAAAACCAGACTTGCAAGTTTGGAAGAAGTAAAAAATGAATCATCTGATTACTCATGCATAGATAATGATGATAATCCATTAAGTAAAATACATAATTTCATAACAAAAGAGTGGTATGGGTGTATGATGGTGACACTGACTATGACTTTGACATTGGCTACCTGAGGCAAAGTTCCTTGACAGTGAAATGGAGCAGGAGTCTGCTGATACAGACACAGGGAGGAATATAGACCTCTTTGATTCATATGATGAAGAAAATAGTGATGTGAGTACATATTTGACTAGTTGAAATGTTGCAAAATGGCCATGCAACTAAGTGGAATGATACAATGTTAGAACTAGGTCTGAAAAGTAAAGGAGAGTCTTGGCAGTGATGAAAGGTATTGGCAAGAATGCCAGCTCTGCCATTTGTTGTTGGAAATTGTCACAGACAAAATATTGCATGATGCTTTGAAATACACAAAGACTGAAATGCAAGTAAAATGTTCTGTGTGTATCAGTAGCCATATTAAAAAATGTGTTTATTATGACATTTCACTAGCTGAATTGAAAACATTCATTGTTCTACTGTATTTAGCAGGGATTTCTCATGGTGAGTGTAAGAATGTAAAAGACTTATGGAAAAGTGATGGGTCAAGATATGGCCCTTGTAGATGGAAAAAATTATGCATTCAATTTAGACATTTATCCTAGAACTCAACCATCAGGTCCTTCTTTGTATAGTAATAAACCAAATAATGTTGTGAACAGACTTGTTGCTCCCATCTCCCAAACTAATTGGAATGTGACATTTGACAGTTGGTTTACCAATTCCCAGTTGATCTTTTATTTGGTAACAGAACTCAAGTTGAGCAGCGCAGGAACTGTACACAGGAAGAAAGCAGAAATTCCAAATGAAATGTTGCAATTTCAAAGTAGAGAATTGTATAGTACAATCTTTGGATTTGAGAAAGATTTACACTGGCCTCGTACATGGCAAAGAAATACAAACTGGTATTACTGATGTCAACAGTGTACCATGACGAACATATTGATAGGGAAACCTCCACAAAACAAAAACCTGAGATGGAAACTTTCTACAACAAAACCAAATGTGGAGTAGATGTTGTCAATGAGTTATGCAACAACTATGATATCAGTTGAAACACGAAGCATTGACCAGTGGTCGTGTTTTGCTTGATCCTAAACATGTATGGCATGAATAGTTTGATGGTTTACAAAGAAAATAACAAGTGCACAGTACCACAGAGAAATTTTTTTAGACACTTGGGTCCGAAACTCATAAGAGATCATTTACAGCAGAGGAAAAACAAAATGTTTCTGCCCAGGGAACTGCACAAAGAAATTGTGGAGCACAGTGGTGAACTGACAGGTGAACACACAGGTGCAGGATCCCAAAGACCTAGTACAACAATAGGAAAACCAAAAAGATGTCAAGTGTGCTCTCCAAGAAAGTACAAGAAAACAAAACACAGGTGCTAATAATTAGTACAAGTGATACTCGGGTATGGAACATGAATTTATCATGTGTAAAGATTGCTGGGGATGTGACAGTTGAAGCAAAGCTTATTTCTAAGGTAGACTTTTGTTTGTCTTTACATTGTAGTTCCATATGGTTTTTCTCATTTGATGTTATATTTTAGGTTTTGTGAGGAAGTACACAACTGATGTGAAAACGTGGATGTTTATTCTAACCACTCATTACATGTTTGATATTTTCTTTTATTGGTATCTACCCTCTAAGTGCATGTTGTGCAGTAAAATAGGAGACTCCTGACAAAACAAGAAGAGAGGTGACAGGACTGCCACATAGGAATGGAAGACTAAGCACACATGCCATTAGTTTAAGTGGGATGTGTCAGTGGAACACGCAGTTGTCTTGTGTGAATACTCCCTTGGGTGTGACAGTTGAAGCAGAGCTTATTTTCGTGGTAGTGTTCCATTGGTATTTTCATTGTAGTTCATATAGGAATTTATTTCTGATGTTATATTTTAGGTTTTGTAAGCAAGTACACAGCTGATGTGAAAATGTTCTAAATGCAGAATGCATGCTGGGGATTTAGCTCAGTGGCTCAAGTGCTTACCTAGTAAGTGTGAGGTTGTGAGTTCGATTCCCAGTACCAATAAATAAATACATAACATACAAGTGTAATACATATTAAGAATTTAATATTTTACTGATATTTTATGTTAACTACACACTGTATATTATAAGTATATTATAAGAACCTCCTGACAAAACAGCAAGAATACTGATGCAGTGTCAAACATGTCCTACAAAAAGACCAGGAAAACAAAGCACATGTGCTGTCAGATATATGTGTATGGAACATACTGTTGCCATGTGTGAAGACTGCCTTAGGGGTGTGATAACTGAATTAAAGATTCTTTTTTTTTGCAGAGTGCTGTTGGTATTTTCATCATCGTTCATATAGGAATTTATCTCTGTTGTTCTTTTTTAGACTTGTTACATGAAAAGCCAGTCAGTGTTGAAAATGTTGAGGCTTTTTTATAAACATTCAGTAAATACTAAAAATGCAATACTTTATTTTTGTGATTTTTTTTTCCATTAAGCACTCATTAACATAATAAAATTCATAAAATTAAAATTAATAATTCATCAATAGAAACATTCTAAAGAATAAACATGGATGTGACACTCATGGTCATGCTGCAAAATATCAAAAAGTGTTTTAGGCTCTGATTAAAAATTAGTTGGTATAAAAGTAGTAACTCAGTTCACAAATGCTTTTGTTTGCAAACAATTTGGCTCCCAAACTGAAGCATTTGGCAAAATTTTTTTTTTGTTTGTAAACTCTGCAAATATTGTAAAGAATAAATGCAGGCCTGACAGTCCCATGTTTCTGCGCCTTCATGACATAATTATTCTTATGCTCAGAGCTTGACAGTTGATGGTGGCTCGAGGATTTGAACCCAGGTCTGCTGGTTTGGTTACAGTTGAATGGGCCGGTAGTTGTCTAGGTTCTTGTGTATGAGGAGAAAAAGAGTTGCCAAGCATATAGCCATTAGTAAGTAGTAAGCTGCTGTGTTTACTGAAGATAGGAAGTTGTGTTAGGGGTAGTCTGTGCCAACAAAGGTTTAACACAGCCCAAGAAGGGTGCCAGTGATACAGGAAAACCTGCTAGATCTCAGATGCATTGAGTTCATATACCCTGAAATTGAAGAACGAGTTCCGAAGAACAGAGGAGGTTAAGAGTAAGAAAGGTTTATTGAGAGCTAGCTCCTGAGAGACAGCAGGAGTCTCAGAAGTGGTTTGCCACTGAGGTCATGCCTGTTAGCAGAGTTGAGCAGGAATCTGACTCAGAGGTATAAGGCATTAAAGGAGGCAAAAAATGAACACAGAGATGTCAAGCTTTATCCTGCTTTTAGTTACGCATTGGGCACTTAGTGGACCTCTTCTCTAAGTCTTCGTTGTACAGATTCTTATGTGTGGGGGTGGGATGGTGTATTTTGATTTATTGGGTTGATTTCTTGTCATTTTTTGTGTTATTATACAGTCTGCATCATTTTATAATGAATTGTGTCCAGGTCTCCCTAAAAAGGAACTCTATTTAAAATAAACTTCATCCCATATTGTCCTAACTAGTGAATTAATAACTTTTATTCATTTTTAGCATCTTCTATTTGGGAACTTTTCCTTCTATAATTAAACTTGTTTTTCTTAGGCAGTGTACCACTTCTGTGAAAACTGCATATTGTTTTTACTTAAATCTCATTGGGGTTTTTATTTTTTTACTGTGCCAACTTCCATTACTAATTGGGTTAGCAGAAGCCAGGCTTACTTAATTTTTCTATGGGGAGTCAGATAAAGCCTATAAATTTATTTATTTATTTATTTATTATTAGTAATAATGATCAGAGTAAAGCAAAACAGAGAGAACCATATTGGGCCTCGAAGACAAGACAGAAGAGAATCCCCCATACTTGCTACATTGCCTACTGTCACCTTCCAGAGAGATGCTCAGGTTGCTGACTGGAGGCCTGCAAAATCTACAAAACAATACTAGCAAATAGTTGCTTGATATTCCTTGGTTGCTATCAGTTTAGCCAGACCTCCAAAACAGCAGGTTGCTGATGGGAGGGGCAGGGGGATGTTTGTCCCTGATTCCAAGCCTGCGCGCCAGGGCCACTGAGCCCCAGCGGGCTGGGCCCCACAAGGGGGCATTCTCGTTCTCCTCTGGGGTCCTGAGGTCAGGCCCCCGGAGGGCAGCTTAGATGTGTCCTGGTCGGTGCCTGCACCGCTTGGTCCCAGCGGGCTGGGCCCCGCAAGGGGGCATTCTCATTCTCCTCCGGGGTCCCGAGGTCAGCTAAAGCCTATAAATTTAATGGATCAAGTGATTAATAAGGTAGAGGATTTTGGCATTTGAATAAATATCTATCTCTCCTTTGTGCTTTACATGTACTGGTGGAAAGTTGTGTATGAATTTGACTCTTTTGATATAAATTTATGTTTCTGTCATACATTAGATGTTTCTAATTCATCAAAATGTAACTACTAGGTTATCTCTTAAATGACCAGAGATTCATAGATAAGCTCAAATATATGAGATGAACCCAATGAAAGGAGTGTAATATGAGTTCTCTATCAGTTTAAATAATCAGATCTTAGTTTTTCCTTCAGAAGGTTCTAAATTTTATAGTATTTTCTTAAAAATACTCATGTCAAAACATGAAAAACGGAAAAAACAGTTAATTCCTGGGAGGGGGGGATCTGATAGAGGAGAAAAAGAAAGTAGGATTCACAGCTGCCAGAGAAATGGCTCACCGCCACAGCCCAGAGACTGCAGTGTGACTGGAGCAGCTGTTCTGCTGATCTGGGAGTGGGGAGTCAGAAAAAGCAACTCTGCTCCTCACCAGGAGACTGCGACCTCACCTGGACCAGGAGAATCTTGTGCACTGGGAGGCAGCAGTGAGAATACGAGACAGTTTCTGGAGCAGCCCACCCCACAATCATCAGTTGGTGAGTGAACCAGGGTAGTGGTGCCCCAAACCCAGACTCATGGAAGGACAGAACCCCCGTGGCTTAAACTCCAGAAGCAGAACAGCCCTGGGGTCAGTTTAGTGCCAACGTCTGGGCGTGGAATGAGGGAAGGGCCGTTCAGACATAACAGACAGCTGGCAGTTGGACAGCACACTGGGGGAACTCGGCCAAGAAGTAAAAACTGCAACCCAGACTCCAATCTGGCAAACATCAAAAGCCAGCCCTTGGCCCTAGCTGCAAAGGACTAGAAACAGCCTTCTGGCCTGCAGTGGGACAAGGGCACTGCCTCCCCACCCCATCCTTGGTCCAGAGGCACAGTAGGCAGCAGACCTTGGCTGGTGATGGGACAAGGGCACCCCCCACTCTGACCTGTGGCACAAGCAGGCAAGCAGCCTGGACTGGACAAGGTCACCATCACCTGCAGGGAGCAAATGGCTCTAACTGGCTGCAGACCAGGGCATTCCCCTCACTCCCACCAGCGTGTAAGAGGAGACAGCAGTGAGGCCAAGATCAGCGCCACACTCAGCAGTAACCCTTCTGCAGACCTGGAGGACTTACTGCGTATAGAGTTGGCTTTAACAAACAACCAACTGGTGGCATCAGGGGAATTTAAAAATTTTTTTTTCTTTTTTTTCCGTCTTTTTCAGGGTGTTGTATAGGTTTTGACCTTTATTGCTTGGTTTGTTTTTTCTGTCCTGCCTGTCTCTTTCCTTACCAGTCTTTTGGTATTCTCTCAAATTTGCAGGTGAATGAACACTGTTTCTACTCTTTCTGTTTTGCCTAGTAATTCTTTTGCTTTCTTCTTCATTCTTTCTTTCCTGTCTTCTCCATCTTTCCAAAATTCAGTTGATCATCCTTAGCCCTTTAGCTTTGCTTCTACTGTATTTCTCTTCAGATAATGCTGTGTTTTATCCCCTATCCCTCTTAAATTCCTCTTTCCCTCAAGATAAAATCACCCTACCAAGGGGAAACCTACTGCATACAAATTCCTGGTCTGTGTTGGAGGTTGTTATATAACTATAGATCTTGCTGGTATGGTTAGAGATACCAAATTAGCAGTCACCACAGATTATCAGTTTCTAGGCTGTGCTTCATGATACTGTTATTACTAATTGTACTACTTTAGCAAAGATGCTATACTTGTTACAACAATTGTTCAACTATGTGATGTAACACTATGATAATCTGGGGTCACAGTCATCTCCTTGGCCCAGTACCAAAGGACGGTATGCTGAGCCAAATAGATGGCAAGAAATCATCCCTAATAAAGCAGGAAGATAGGATCCTGGGACAGACACAAAGACCAACAGCCAGCTACACTTAGAAGACATCTTAGAGGAACAGACATCACCTAGGGAAGCTTCAATATCAGTGAGAAAGCTACCTGACATAAAAATATAAACAACAACACAGGAAACAAATTAAAATAAAAAAATAGAAAATGATGAGATGAAGAAGCAAAATGCAATCCCAGACTTCCAGCCCATGAAGGGCAAATCCAGGGGACAAGGACATAGAGGAAAAGAGAAGCCATTCACCTGAATTTACTGGAATGACAGTAGAAGAAATTAAAAAAATATATATACATGAGGCTGTAGAGCATATAAAAACAGAAATAATCTCACAGGTTAAAAAAATAAAGATGATGACCATAATGAAGGACTTGCTTAGCAAATCTAGAGTAGACATAGATTAAAAATAGAGTAGCATAGAAAAATAATGGAAATCATGAATGCCCAACATAGGTAAGAAATAGAATCCAAGGGCCGGGAGTTTGACCCAGTGGCTTAAGTGCCTGT
>RJWM01013493.1:32798-53332 GCA_004363535.1 Dasyprocta punctata
AAAAAAAAAACCAAAAGAAATAGAATCCATGAAAAACATTCAAATAGATATCCAGGAAATTAAAAATACCATTGAAAGTTTATAAAACCTTATGAAAGAAAATGAAGATAGACTATCAGATCTAGAAGATAGGATCATGATTTGTAATCATGAGAAGAAAGATCTCTTATATAAGCCGGGTGTAGTGGCACACGCCTTTAATCCCAGCACTCGGGAGGCTGAGGTAGGAGGAGCGTTTTGAGTTCGAGTCTGGCTTGGGCTACAAGTGCAACCCTGCCTCAAAAAACTAGGGCTGGGAGTTTGGCTCAGCAACTTACGCGCCTGTCGGGCAGCCACAAGGTTGTGAGTTCAATGCCTGGTGCCGCCAAAAAAAAAAAAAAAAATCTCTTATATATACCTAAATTGTACCAATAAACTTAAATGAAATGAAAAAAAATAGCAAGGGACCATGAAAAACAATCCAACAATTGCAAGACGTTGGAAAGTACAACATAAGTCTGATTGGAGTCACATGAAAATGCAAGAGTTAACATGAATGACAGAAGAAGCCTGTAGAGAAGTAATGGCAGAAAACTTCCAAGCATGGAAAAAGACTTTGACATATAAGGAGGTGAGACATACAGAACTCCAGTGAGTCATGACCAAAATAAATATTCATTAAGGCATATAATAATCAAGATTGCAGAAATTCAGCAAAAGACAGAATATTAAAAGCTGTTAGAGAAAAGAAACAAATCACCTATAAAGGAAGGCCCATCGGAATCATAGCAGACTTCCCAACACAAACCCTTAAGTCAAGGAGAAGTTGGAGTAAAGTATTTTAAACTCTGAAAAAAACAGCTTCAACTCAGATTGATGTATTTTGCAAATTATCTTTCAGAATTATTAGAGAAATAAAATACTTCCATGAAAAAGACAAGAAATTCATGACAACCCAATCAGCTCTACAAAGAATTCTGGGCAGCTTAATGAGACATTGTCTCAAAAGAAGCAAAGAGCTGGGGTGCAGCTGAGTGCGGAGCACGTGCCTGGCACGCACAGTCCCGTGTACCACCACAGAGTGTTTTCAGTAATTAATGCTTTTACTGAAATCATAGAAACTTACGGTGTTATGTGAGTGAGCACAACAGGTGTTTCACAGAACATTTTTATAAATAGTTGTGTAAGAGTGTGTTTTACTCAGATCATCTACAGCTTCAAGCTGGACCTTGGAGGTCGGTTTAATATGGAACCTTCCGTTTGTAGAGTTTTAGTGAAAGTAATAGATTCACTATTACTCTGTTACACTCAGCATTTTAGTGCTGCTTGTCCAAATTCTGTTACGATACGTAGACTGCTAGAAGCTGCTGTGGTGTACAGACAACCCCTATCTTTCTTTAGCATTAAAGCAATGTTAAAAATAAATCTGTCTCTGAAACGGCAGATACTCGGATGGTACCCCTGTGTTTAAAAAAATCATTTGTCCTATTTAGTAAATGTCTTACTTTTCATTCATTGCCAAGACAAAATACCTGACTCGCAAAATTAGGGAAGGAAAGGTTTATTTAGCTTACAGTTTTGGAGGTTTCAGTCCATAATCAGTTGGTTCCAAGGCAGAGTGGCATGGCACTGGGGTAACACTTCAAGGCAGCAGTCAGAGCAAAAAGTGGGCAAGAGCAGCCTCTTTTTCTTCTTTATATTGTACACAGGGAAACAGCCCGCCTCACCCACCATGGGTGTAGCATTTCTAAATCTCCTTGCCTTCCTTTGGACAGGATGAGGATATTTACAAAGTAAGAACCCTGCCTCCCTGCTGAGTCTCTCAGTTAAACTTCTGACCTTCTCAAATTGACACAATGAACAGGTAACTGCTTGTGCTCTACACCCCAGGATGTAGAGCTGCTGAGTTACTTAATTAAGCTTCTAGACTTCTCACGTTGACACACTGTATAAACCATAACTGAATTTGTAGTTTCTTTTTCTTTTCCAAAAACTAGGTTGATGTAGTAGATTTTTGATAGCCTCTGTATTCTACCTTCCTGATATGCAAACCATGTAATAGTTTTAATAAGGACAAAAATAAGCATAAGCAAAAAAAAAGAGTTCACTACAGATAGCACCTCCTAGAAAAAAAAAAATCACTAACGTCTCAGTGTTCATCCTTCTTGATTATTTCCCATGGGAATATATGTATTCATATGGGATCCTGTTGCACCTGTTATTTTATAACATATTCTCTTCTTTTGTCATTTTATATCCCCCCACCTCGTTCCCCCACCTCCTGCACTGGGGGTTGAACCCAGGGAAACTTGGCCACTGAGCTACCTTGGTAGCGTTTTTTACTTTTTAATTGTGAGATGTGGTTTGCTAAGTTCCTCAGGCTAGTCTTCAACTCATGATCCTCCTGCCTCAGCCTCCTGAGTAGCTAGGATCATAGGCTACATCTAGAATGTTTTTTCTAATTAATAACTAGCCTTTTTATCTTTAAAAACATTCTAGTGAATGAATGTAGCACAATTAATCTTTCACTGAGCCAAGAGGACTCTTCTTAAAATTTAACTCCTTTTTGAATAAGGAATTTCTCCTTCTGTATAATCAGCATAGAATTGTATGATAGCTTCTTAAGATCTGGAATTGCTAAATCAAAGATGCGGATTTTTAGAAGTCTTTTGATAAATATTAAAAACTGGTACTAGAAGATAGGAGAAGCCAGACCTGGCTGGAAGGGTTAATTTGATCCTGAGCTCTGCTGTTTCAGGAACGTCTCGCTGGTCTGGGTCTCATTCTCCTTCCGCGCACAGTGGGCAGTGGATGAACAGAGGCTTGAATGCCTGCTGTAGACCAGGCCTACTGTGGCGTTAGAGGCGGAGCGGACGGGGTGTAATCCACGAAAGGGTACCAACAGTGCCAAAGCTTCTCCTCAGTTCACGGGCACAGTCTTTCTCAACAGTTAGACTTAGATGCCAAAGGAAATAACATACTTAATATAAGTGAAAAAAGTTCATAATAGCATTAACTGCTGGGCATGGTAGTACATGCTTATAATCCCAACACTCAGGAGCTGAGGCAGGAGGATCTCTGAGTTTAAGGCCGGCCTTGGCTACAAAGTGAGTTCAAGGCCAGCCTGAACTGTATAGTGAAACCTTGTCTCAAAAAGACCAAAACCAAAACAAAACAAAAAACAAATATAAAATACTGCAAGGTAGCATAAAGCAGCACGCCGACTCATGTTTCAGCATTTTCTTAATTAGAAGTGAAGCAGCATTTTGTAAGTTATCTAGAGTCATGCTGATATTTTCAATCTCATTCCTATTTTATTAGAATCATCTGCATTTTGAAAGATAAAAAACCAAAACAAGGTACTGGGTTACAGATTTGTCCACATATGTATAAAAAGTTCAGCATCTATTTCTTATTTAACTGTATACTGAAAATGGTTAAGGTGGTAAGTTTTATGTTGTGTATATTTTGCCATGATTTAGGAATTTTACAAATACATTTTGCAAAGGTATTTTCAGACCTATGAAATCTGTTTCTGTACTACAGTTTTAATGAATTGGAAGTCATCGTTTTCTCCATGGCTTAACTCGTTGGTGTTACAGCTTATATCTGCATCTCCCCCTCAGAGCCTCCTGTGCGCAGGGACGGGGCTTTTGACAGGGGGCTGCGCGGAGGGACAGGACAGCCCTTGCCGTGGGGTGGGTCTGTGGGAAGAGCGGGGCACCGAGGCTGTGCCCTAGAAGCGCATGCCGTGTCTCCCTCCCCACGTTCTCCCTCTTTGCTTCCTGGTGGGCAGGGGATGCGTTGGGGGACTGAAGCACGAGCCATAGGAAATGTCTTCTTTAGGGCTGTGGTGTCAGGTGTTGTGTCCAAGTGATGAGGAAAGTGACTGAGACCATAGGTGACACTTGCCTAAAAGTAGTAAAATCTGACCTGAAAGTCAGAATTGTGCAGCAGTGAAGTGATGAGGTATTTTTCCCTCCATGGGAGAAGCACTCACGTTGTCTTCTGTAAAATACATGGGCCTCAGTGGAGTATTACTCTGCAATAAAGAAGGACGGACGAGTTACAGGTGTCTGTGGGAAGATGAATATAGCTTAGAACCACAGTGATACTGTGTTAAACCAGACACACAAGCTTCAATATTGCTTGGTTCCTCTTATAGGAGAAACCCAAAATATAAATAAAGAGCAAAATAAAAGATAATAGCAAACAGGGAGAGGGGTCTTTGGCAAAAGGGAAAGGGATCAAGAGATGGAGGGGGAAAAAGAAGGCGGAGATGAAGAGGTTAAGCTGTGTCGTGTTCATGCACCAGCTCCACAGGCTGGATGTGAGTCACTATGTACTGCAGGCACATCCTAATAAAAATCAGCGTGTGTTAAAATGGCAGGCTTGCGTGTTGTAAAGGAACCTCTGGTCTTGATTTTTTCTGCCAGCAGTTATTCTGCCTTTTATTGTTCCTTTATTCCTAGGTTTATGACCTGCTGCTACCAGCATGGATCTATTACTGTTAACCGTATTTAACATTCTTAGCCGGGGTTCTAGATAGATAGGGACTCTTCTTTCTCATGGCAGTGAGTAATCTTGAAGTATGGTTAGGAAAGTGTCTAGAGTGTGTGTGTGTGTGTGTGTGTGTAGGTTTTTTTGACAGGGGCGTGGGGGTGGTGCCGGGAAGTGAACTCAGGACCTCATGCTTGCCAACCAGGTGCTGCACCACTGAGCTAAACCCCCGGCCCTGTGTGTGTCGATTGTGGAAACAAGGCTTGTCACAGCGTAGATGTCATCTCTCTAGCGCAAGCACCTGTGGAAGCTGATGAGAGCATTTATAGTTGTGGAGGTGATAATCTTACAGAGACTGCTAGGTAACCTGAGTTTTTCTGTTTGTTTGGTACTCTCAAGGTTTTTCCCCATTAGAAGTGTTCCCTTTTAGAGTCATAGGCTGCAGAGCCTTGATTAGCTGTCACTGAAGTCTCAAGCTGTTTCCATTTGACTTCCTTATCCTACTCACGCCCAGCCCTCTTCCTTATGAGCATGCTGTGGGAGTTTGTGAGTGCCGCTGTTCTGGCCAGGATGGTCTGAAGTGTGACTTAAGGTGCTGAAAGGGTAACCTTAAGAGCAATTTGGCTGGTCAGTTTGGTTGTTTTCAAGTAGACCAGTGCGGCCGCTGTCTTGTGTCTGTCTCTTGTTATGGTGGTGCATCAGTCACACTTAGCATAGTGTGACAGCACGCTCTGCTGTTAGCCCTTGTGTGTTACTGTCTACCTGTTATCTGGAAGTATTCGAGATCACCGGGTTCCGAATGAGTAGGCAAAGTGTAGACAGAGACAGAATTAGTTTTTATGACAGGCGGGTGTGGTATGCTAGCAGACTGAGATAGAAATTTAGAGAAATATGAAGTACTATCACGGTGGGGTTTTAGGAAAGTCTTCATAGAGGTTTCCATTTGATATGAGCTTCGGAAGGTTTTTAGGGAGGGGGAAGAGGTGAAGGACGGGGCAGGCAGAGGGAATGTTTTAAAAAGAATTGAAATTGTGAAGTGTATTTTGGCAGTAGCCTGTTGTCCAGTTTAATTGACATGTGGGATAATAATGGATTATAAGAAAGATGGTATTGAGAGAACCTTAAATTTCATGATTAATTGTGGACTGTTCTTGATTTTGAGCAAGGAAGTGTATTGATTGAAGTGATACTTCAGGAAGATGACTTCCTGGCTGCAGTGTGTAAGATGATTTGAAGTGAGGTAAGGCCAAGTGGGGAAGAGTGGCTCACCAGCTGTAACGTGTAGTGTAAGCGAGAGATGACGGAGGGTTTGATGTGGAGCCCCGTCTATAAAGGTAGATTGGCCTGCGTGTGCTGCTTCCCACCGAACAGTGATTGAAAGACTTTTTGGTTTAATGTATTTCACTTTGCTTTTTAATGAACAGCCTTGGCAAACTCCAAGGATGTCATAGCAGATTCATTCATTTACTCACTCAGTGAATGTTTATTGAGCAGTCACTATGTACCTAGCACTGGGTGTACAGTAAGGAATATTCCTGCCTTCGCATGATAATGTGTGTAGAATCATTTAAAATACATGTGGTTCTTTACCAATAAAAGTCATTAGTGTGATTATCAGCACCAAAGATCTGTATGATTATTTTGTCTATGCTTTGTATTTTCTCTCCTGAAAGAGTTTTAAACTGATTATTAGACTTTCAACTTTATAGCCATGGTAGAGAATTTAAAGATTTAGTACTTTGTTAAAGATGAATGTATATTTACAATAGTTACAGAAAGAATAACAAATGGACATAAAGCAGATATCTGTTTCAGCTACATTGGTGATTTGTGGACATTGTATTGCATCTAACAAACCCCTCAAATTCTCCGTTTCTCCCTCCTGTTGCATAGGTGGTAGTGACAGCAGCTGCTGTAGTTTGGATGGTAAACACCCCGAGAGGCCCGCGGGCGGAAGGCTTGGCCCCAGCCTCAGCACTGTTGCAGGGTGTTGGAACCTGTAGCAGGTGGAGGCCGAGTGGAAAGCAGTTAAGTACTCAGGGTCTGCTCTGAAAGGAGGTATTGGTGTTGTAGGTGGCTAAGTAAGATAGAAATTAATATGCAGTCAGGGAGGAACTGGGCTATCAAGGAAGTCAGTGGAAAGTAAAGACATCAGAATTGTGGCTGGAGACACATCTGCAGATAGCCAAGCCTCAAGCAAAGGTACTGTACAGTGCCCAGGCCCGCGTGCCTTCCTAAGAGATGAACAGTAACTTGAGATTGTGTTGTAATTAGCACAGCTTGGTCCCGAAAGTTGAGACAGGTGTCAGACACCATGCGGGGACCAGAGCATACAGAGCCATCCCTCCCCGGAGATGTCTTTGTTCTTTCCAGGCACCTGTGCTACATGACGTGCTTCTCTATTGGATGGATGTTAGCTAAGCAGCCATTCTTGTGATCCTGCAGAGTGATTGTAGTTTGATCCAGTTGTACCCACATTGTGACTTTGCTGGGTAAATTACCCCTAACAAGGGCCTTTGTCTCTTGGGAACTGTCTGTCTCTAAGACTTTCCTACTCCTTTATCCTTTAGAATTCATTCATTCTTCGATTTCAGAGGAACTCAGCATATCTGACATCTAACAGGTTGGGAGTTACATTTCTCCTATTCCCATTAAGACCCTGACCATATCTCATCTTCTTTCTTTGCTTCCTGGCCACCAGGAGGTGGATAGGCTGCCTACACCACCCACTCCCGCTATAATGTCCTGGGTCACCACAAACCCAAAGCAACAGGCCCAAGTGGATGTGGATCAAAATCTCTGAAACTATGACCCAAAATAAACTTTTTCTTCTTAAAGTTGCTTATCTCAGGTATTTTGTCACAGCAATGCAAAGCTAACGGCACGGTTCCCGGAGGTAGTAGCTCTCAACTGTATAAGAAAACTGCCATCTCTGGCTATTCCGCTCATAATTGATTGTAATTAAATATCTAGGGAAAGAGCTACATACGCATGATTCCTTACAATGGTAAAAAATAGAGTGTGGGAGTGTCCTTTTCTGCAAGACCTTATTTGTTGCTTTCAGAAAACATAGTTTTTCTCCTTTATCCACAGTCACAGTGTAAAATCTCTGCCTTCATTAAAAACTCCCCTGGTGCTTGCTTTTGTTTGGTTTTGGTGGTTTGGGGGATTGCATTGATACCAAGTGTTTGCACTGAGCTACATTCCTTCTGTGGTGGATTAAAAACTGGTGGTCAATTTAAACATCAGCTGAACTGAATCAGCGTGGTGTGGAGCATGGATGGCCCACCTGAGGACTGTTGTCAACATAAAAAGGAGACCTGGAAAGGAAGAGTAGTGTTGTGGGTTCTAAGTGGTGTTGTTTGGAGCCGTTGGTTCTCCTGGAGGAGCTTGTCACGCTGGCTTCCCTGATATGAACTTGGCTGTTATCATTGGAGGAGCTCGGGACCTTGTTGCTGAGAATGGCTGCAGTTCACTTCGCGGCGAGCTCTGCTCCTTACTTTGAGCATCACTTCCTGGCTTGGGAGGGGAAGATTTGTGCTGTTTAATCTCTAGGAGAAGCTTCTCACGCTGGTTTCCTGGTATGTACCCGGCTGTTCTCATCTTCGGAGGAGATCGCGACTTTGTCACTGAGGATGGCTGTGGTACTTTTCGTGGGAGCCCGGGCCTTATTTTGAGCGTTGCTTCCTGGCTCCAGTACGGAATCCTCAACCTGCTGGCACAGATCCTTCACCCTGCTCTCAAAGACTTTCTAGCTTCCGCCACTGACCTCTGGGCCTTCCCAGCACAGATCCGTGAAACACATTTGCGTGAGTCCTTCTCGTGGGCTCTGGCTCCTCAGCTAAACCCATGCAGGTTGTTGCCTTGGGATCTCGGCCCTCGGCTGGGTTTTCTAGGTCTTTAGTGTTGTGGACAGGTTTCCTGCACTCTTTGTACTTGAATTCTTGGGTGACCATTATAAATAACACTATAAATTATGTGCCCTGTATGTGATTGTTTTCCTTGCAACCCCTGACTGACTACTACACCTACTTTGTTTTTTTTTTTTAAGAGAGGGTCTTACTAAATTGCCCAGGATAGATTTGAATTTGGGATCTTCATGCATCGGCCTCCTGAGTGTTAGAATTACGACAAATTCTTTCATTTTAAATGACAAAGAAACACTTCCACTTCTTGAGAGAGTTCTTCATTTCTTTTATGTTGTGTATTTTATTGATATTCCCTGCTCCCTTTTTCTTTTTCAGTGCTGGAGATTGAACACAGGGCCTCCCGAATGGTAGGCAAGTGCTTTACCATGTGCTGGATCCTCAGCCTGTTTTATTTGCATTTTATATTTTTAGACAGTGTTCTGCTAAATTGTGTAGGCTGGCCTTAACTTCATTATCCTTCTGCCCCAGTCTTCCAAGTAGCTAGGGTTACAGGTATGTGCCACTGTGCCTGGTTAATTGTTGTAGTTTATCTTCTCAAAGATGTTAGCAAAGTTTAAATTCTCTGTGGTCCCATCTCTTGGTCAGAAAGTAAATTTGATACTTATTTTTTACAGCAAGGTTGTTTTAAGCTCCTTGAAAGCTAAATATAATTGAGTAAGATCCATAAGGGACTAAGGGATTATCCTTTAAACCCATTTCAGAAGATGAAGGATGTTGAGAATTGTGTTTGAAACCAGTGTATAAAATTATTAAAAGGTCTCCTAAGCTGGCAGTATAGCTCAGTGGCACAGCACTTGCCTAGCAAGCACAAGGTTGTGAGTTCGATTGCTGTACCAAAAAGTAAAAAGAAAAAAAATCTTTTTAAAAAAAGTTTTTATAAGATTATTATACTGCTTATATAAATTTGTCTTTATTATAAGTTTATAAGTCTTTGGAGTTTATTTCTCAAAATATTCTGCATATATATTCCTCCAGAAAAGTGTATATCAGGACATCAGGAAAAGAAAAACTTTTATAAATATCTTAGTGCCAAATTTATTGAGACATCATGAGATTAATACAAGTTGCCTTTGGCCTCTACAATTACAATAGGCGCTCAAAGTGGTGGCCATTCGCTTACAGACATTTACTAGGATGATACACTGCCTAAGTGCTTTATACATTATTTTGGTGGAGTCTATATATATAAACTAAGCCCAGATGTTAATATTTCTGTTTTATTAAATTTTGTGGAAAAATGTAAATGAGTACATACCTATTAGCTTCAGAGATCAACTCTTGTTCTGCCAAGTCTTGTTTTAGCCTGTACCTTTACTCTCCCCATATTACTTTGAAAAAATTTCAGTGATCATACCATTTTATCTATAGATAGTTCCTTTTATTCAGTTTTTAAAATCTTATTTTGTATTTTGAGCTTTCCAACATGATGTTATAAGATCCATACAGATGTAAAATGGTTATAGTTGTCTTCTCGGTGTGTTTGTATGTGTTTGTGGTGACAAGTTCAGCTGAACATACTTGTTTAAAGAAATCCCTGATACAGTGGAGTTTTATTAATTATGGTCCTCTTGTGCATTAGAACTCTAGACTTGTTCACTTATTCTTCCTCCAGTTGTACTATTCTGTTTCCCTGTGTTCTCATTTCCTCTTCTCATAGCTCTCCCCCCACCTGTGTTTCATTCTCTCATCTGTGTATGTTTGGCCTCTTGGTTTTTCTCTAAGATTTCATATGTAAACAGGAGTAGCCAGTGTGTTTCTTTTAGCACATGTCTTGTCTTAGTACACTATCTTCCAAGTTCACCTGTGTTACGGCAGATGGCACGTGCGTGTGATTTCCTTTTCACTTGTCTGTTGATAAGCAGTTAGATTAATTTCATATATTAGCTGTTGTCTTCAGTGCTGCCATAAATGCGGGAGTGCAGATATCTTCATGAGGCAATGATTTCATCTCCTTTGGGTGTATACTCAGAATTGGGGATCGCTGGGTCATGTGATAGTTCTGTTTTAAATTTCCATAGTGGCTGTACCCACTAACAGTGTACACCTTTAGCAGCATTTGTTATTTCTTGTCTGTTATATGTCTTCAAAAGAGATAAAAGTCATAACAAAGTGCCCTTACCATATATTCCAAAGCACCCAGACTTATCCTAATTTCTTGATACCATTAAACATAAAGTGTTCAGAATTCTAATGGTAAAGTGATGCTGCCCTCCCACCAGCTTTATTAGTTTACAAAAAAATGCAGGTAAAGTTGGTATGTATTAAATTTTTTAATCTAGAGATTACCTCTTCACCTTACTAAACTTTTTCCATGAAATTTACCTGGTAGGAGAAAGGGATCTTTTTCTTTAAGGAGTTACCCATAGAATGAAATAGGCTGACTTGCATCTGCATAATTCTTTTTGTACTCTTATTTTTTTTTCAAAGCTAGAAAATAGAGTTGTTTTAAGCTAGACTGTGTAGTGGTATTAATTTTTCTACCTGTGAAGCTCCTAATGTCTGTCTGTCTTGTTGTTTGATGTTAGAAGCCATTTACTTCACTGCCTATTTCCAGCAGTTCATCAGGGGAAGCAAAATTATTATATTCTAATTGTTACTTACTCTTTATCTAATAGTTGGAATGTTTCTTTTAGCTTGAGTTGCTTGTTTTGTAACTGGAGAGATAGCTTGGTTCTTTTGCTTACCATAGCAGTTTTCAGAATAATAAATGGATTCATTTGAATTTTTTATTTGTGATCAACTAGAAGAGTTTTGGGGAGATGGAGGAAAGTTCCATGAATTCATGATGTGTAAACATGTCTTCTGAGTTTGTGTCCACCGTGGTTTTTACTCTTTGATGAGAAACCTCTTCGCTTTGGCTAAGTCTTTGTGTGATGCTGCTGTAGTGGTCTAATAATTTCCTTGTTGTGGGAATTGTTTTAAGATGAACTCGTACACTGCCTGCTGTTTTGCCAGGAAGTCTGAATGTCTTTCAGTGGGAGAAGGTTTTTCAGCACCAAAACATTGACCCCAGCATGCTCATTGTCAGTCCATAAACAGTAAACCACTTCTCACGTCTAGGGTGTTCAAGAGAGTTACGACTAGTGGTAACAAATCAAGAGGAGATTGTAGATTCCAATTTAGAGCTCTGTAGTTTGTTTTATTAACTGAAAAAGTATGCCTCCAAACTGGAAAGCCAGTAGTCAGTGATACTAGGCTTGTGATCTGCTGCTCAGGAATAATCAGCAGGTGTTTTTCCATTTCTGGTTTTCTATTTTAGGACACTTTAATTATTTGCAAAAGAAATCCTGTAGGTATTCTTCATCCCCCCCCCCCCCCGCGCCCTTAGCTCCTGGCAACCACTAATACTTCTCTCTCATGAATTTATCTGTTTGGGACATTTTATATAAATGGTAACATACTCCATTCAACATTTGTGACTGGCTTCTTTCACTGGGCATAAGGCTTATTCATGTTATTCATGTTGTAGCACCTCATTCTTATCTCGATTGATTGAATTCGCTGTTTTTATAGCTAAGGGCTAAAGAAATGGTAATTCTCTCATCAGCAAATGATGAGCTGTCAAAGTTCTAAAAAGCAGTATGCTGAGGTAGGAGGGTCTGAAGTTCAGGCCCAGCTTGGTGGCTCAGCAGGTCCCTGTGCAAACAAACAGAAATCATGGAGGTGGAGCTGGGAAAGCAGCTCAGTGTGAAGGTCTGGGGTTAGGTCCCGGGTCTCTCCACCCTGCCAAAAAAAAAGCCCACTAAAAACCAGAAACAGTATGTTTTAATAATGCAGGGCTCAGAAGAAGAACCAGAATAGCTATAAGTTAGGAACTTACCAGAGTCCTGTATGGAATTTGGAATCAGTGTATACAAGATAGGTAAATTCTGTGTTCATTTATGATAATTTCACTCGAGGATATTTTCCATTTCGGTTTGCTGAGCGTTATTTCTTAATGATTTTTAATGAAGTACCTCGTTCCCTTTATTCTCTAAAGTAAGCATAAAATAACTTGAAAGTATTTTTTAGAAAAACAAAAAACAAAAGAAGCTTGCTCAATGAGTGATGAGAATGGTTTATCTTGATATACTTGGGGTTAAATTGACTGCCTGAAAGGGAGTATCTTTGGTATTTTAGCATTTATGTAACAGATTATACGCAAGCCACATTAGAGGAATACTAATATTTATAAGATTTTGAAATAGAGTGCCGTATAATTTGCTACTTAAAATTGAATTCTAATAATAATAGAACATACTGCCAAAAAGCAGTAGTAAGCATCTGCTTGAGATTGTTTGGGAAAGGCCTGTCTGGATCAAGCCATAATAAGCTGGCCTCAGAATCCTCCTGCCCATAGAGCCCTACAGGAAAGTGACTTCAGCCCTGTCTGCTTTGCCTTTCCTTCTACTTCTGGGCTAGTCTTAGGGCCTTTCTTACTATTTCATCATGTTTGGATTTGAGAAATGACTAAGGAGCCACGTTAAGGATGAAACTCTAGAGGCAGATTGACTACAGAATTGTACAAGAAAAAACATTAAAAATAATTTCAAACTCTCCTTGTATTTATATCTTATCCTCCTTTTATTAATTAATGTATACCACATAATAATTTATCAAAGACAAGGAGTATATCAGTTGGATATGCTGATGGAGATATAGTTTATAGATTTTCATGCCACTTTTCTGTGTACCTGTGGAATGTAAGGAGACAGTCATTGTTACTAGACAAACCAGTACTAGCATCTCGAGACTCTTTAGCTTAATTCTATCTCGGTTAATCAGTATTCAAATTTCTATTAACATAGATAAGTTTTGTCTGCTTTTGAATTTTATGTAAATAGAATGATGCAGCTATTCTTTCTGTGTCTGATTTGTTTTGCTAACCATTGTCTGTGATATTGATCTATGTTATTACATGTTCATTTTTTGCTGCTGAGCATTATTCTATTGTCTACGTGTCTTTTTTTTTTCATTCTGCCTTTAGTGAACGTTCTAAATACTTTCTGACTTAGGATTTTGGTGAATAAAAGCTATATGAGCAGTCTTGTAATGCTGTTTGGTACACATGTACGCATACCTTATTAGGGATAGATCTGACAGAATGGTTGGTCCATAGGCTGTGTGAATTCTGGCTTGAGCCTTTCTGCCAGATTTTTCCAAAGTGATTGTACCATTTTATATTGTCTTCACTGTATTCTGTTCACTTCAACTGCTTTGTATTTTTAATTAAAACTTGGTATGGTCACTTTAAAAATATATCTGGTGGGTATAAAAATCAATGTAATATTTTTATTAGTTGATGCCAACAAGTGTACAGAATGCCCTGGCATTTGAAAGGCTACCTTCAAATGATTAAATAATTTCATTAGTGTAAAATAAGTTTGACTACTGCGCGAAAAATTTTTTACCCTAGATTTACTCTTTTAGTTTAAAAAAAAAAAAGAAGAATCGCTAAAATAAGAGTTACAGTCTTACAGAAAGCAATAACATGATGAGAGTAACCCCCCTTTGTTAAGTAACTGTACACTGAAATGTGTTAAAAACTGTGCAGCAAAATGCCCTCGAGCCTAAAGGAAGGTGCCTGCTGAAGTTACAATGACTTTTTAATACTTTCTTGTTATTAAAGTAACTATGATGATAAAGAGTATATAAATGGTGACAGAAAACCTTATTTTAGGTTCTGTTACAGGTTTTTAGGAAATGGGAAACCTATTTTTCTTCATGGAATTTCTGAAATGTTTTTGCAGTCATTTAAAAGCTTTATTGCAAGTAAAGCAATAAAAAGGGAAGAAATCCAATTACTTTATGTGCAAAGCTTTCATTTCCTGTTTAATGAAAGAAAGGCTTTTGTTCAGTAAGCATGCAAGCTTTGCAATTCTTCTTAGTAAATTAGAAATTTCCTTAAATAGAAAATAAGGAAAATATTTCCTCAATAAATGCTTTGATGGAAAGTAGTTTTACTAAGTTAAAGCCATGGTTAAGAATGTCGCAGCCAAGATATAAAGGCTAGTAATTACATTAGATGGGTCACTGAAAGTAATGCAATGGGAAATAGTTACTTGGTGCTGAAAATATGACACACTGTTCTTTGCCCTTTAAATATATCATTTGTAGTCCTGAAGACAGTTTTATGAGGTTGGTAACTATTATTATTGTCATTTATGATGAGAGCCTGAGAGACACTGGTAATACTTTGGAGTCAGAAGGACCTCAGTGTTTATGACTGAAGTTTAATTCTAAAAAGTTATTCTAAGAAAAGGCCATAATTTTGTTTTTGCATTGTTCTCCTATCTGTCTAATCCTGAAAATATATGTGAATTATTCAACAGAAGTGTATGACATGAGAGAGACCATGTAACAGGCTCCAGGGAACAAATCAGACCAAAACCCTTGCCCTTGTATACAGCGCTTATAATCTCGAGTGTCTTTAGTTGTTATTTGCTCTTTGCAAATGGATCTTTTGGGGTCTGTGCCCTTCCTGTCCTTCTGGCAACCAGATATGTACTGGTCTACCCAGTAGGGTTCATTTCTGAGAACCTCCAGGAACAAAGATTATTGTTTAGGTCCCACCCGGCCAGTTTTATCCATGACCAGCAGTTTTCTCTGTGTTTGCTTGGGCAGTCTAAGTCCAGTCGGTGAGTGTCTTTTATGTGATGAGTTCTGTTCTAACACTGGAGGCACAAACGTACTCCTAGGTAATTATAAGAGATTATAGTCCTGGGGAAAGATGAGAGACAGAAGTATGAACGAGGAGGAAACTTTTTGTCCTCTATGTATGATCCCAGCCCCTCTATTCTTTTCTTGTATAGAAACTAATCAGAACCTCTGAGCAGAGGTTCAGGACTGTCTTGCTTACTTTTCTTGTTGCTGAGACAAAATACCCAACACCTGAGGTTAAGGAAGAACAGGTTTATTTTTCATTGTGGTTTCATTCTGTAGTCAGCTGGCTCCAGGGCAGGGTGGCGTGGCAGAAGAGCACCACAGAAGAGAAACAGTTGCATGGCAGGCAGAAGGAAGCAAAGCAGCAAAGTAGCAAGTGACAGCAGCAGCCCTTTCTGTCCCTTACCTTCTATCCAGGCTGCACGCCCTTAGGGTGGGGAGCACTCACTCGGGTGGGCCTTCCCGTCATCCACCCTCAGAACTGTGCCAGACCAATCAGTGGCCTAATTTAGTGATCACACAGCCTCGATCCAGCCAGCCCTGAAAAGCCCTACCTAAGGCCCCCTGAGGCCTTGGAAGGACATCCAGACACAAACCCTAGCAAAGTCTTTACCTCTCTCTCACTCCCTCTTCCTGGCCCACAGCTCAGGTATTCCTTGAAGATGGAAAAGGTACAAGTGTATTTTCAGATTTCTGTATATTTTGTTTTCTGGTTCATATGGTTTTAATATTAGTTTATGTTTCAGTGATACTTTCTCACCATACCTATATTTAACTTGCATGTGCCAAGAGATTCAAGAGAATCAGTTCCAAGGAGGGAAGGTTTGTTTTTGCTCACCATTTCAGAGGTTTCATGGATGAAGCCATGGTTGTCTGGGTCCATTGCTTT
Source organism: Dasyprocta punctata (assembly GCA_004363535.1). Taxonomy (NCBI): domain Eukaryota; kingdom Metazoa; phylum Chordata; class Mammalia; order Rodentia; family Dasyproctidae; genus Dasyprocta; species Dasyprocta punctata. The sequence continues at coordinate 48,738 of RJWM01013493.1, forward strand.
TAGACTTGTGACGTGGCAGAAATATGGTGGATGGCTGTGATGAAGGAGGCCATTCACCTCACGCTGGCCAGGAAGCAGGGAGAGCGAGCCAGAGAGGAGTGGGCCAGGGACAAGATGCAGTCCCCAGGCACGTACTTCTAGGACCCACTCCTTCACCTAGGCCCCGCCTCCTAGGGTTCCTTCAGTTCCCGACAGTGCCATCACATTTCAAATCAAGGGCTGGGGATGTTGCTCTGTGCTGCAGTGCGTCTGATACGGAGGCCCTGGCCTCAATCCCCAGGACTGCTTTAAAGAAAAGAATATGAATCCATTAATGGCCTAATCCACTGATAAGGTTAGAACCCTCATGATCCAGTCACCTGTGCTTTCTGGAGGATGTTAATGGTCATCTTTCTGTTAGTGTAATAAGTATTTGAGATAACCACTTTCTAAAGAGAAAAGGTTTGTTTTGGCTCATGACTTGGAGATTTAGTACATTTGCTTGGTCCTCTTGGTTTTGGTCTGTGTGGTGAGGCAGCACATCATGGTGGAGCCGGGCTGCTCACCTCACAGTGGGAATGAAGAGAGGGAGAGGGGAGCATGCAGGTCTCAGGGTACCCTCTGAGGGCGTGCCCCCAGTGACCAGAGACCTTGCGCTCAGCTCTACCCTTTCAGGTTTCCACCATGTCCCAGGAGCAGCGCAGGTTGGGTACCAAGCCTTTTATGCATGAACCTTTGGAGAACACTGATCCAAACCAAAGCAGCCCCTCTTCTCCGATGGTTGGACGTACATAGTAGTCATTATCTCATTATCCGTTTGCATCATTCAGGCAGTGCAGTTCAGGCTCATCATAATATGAAAAGATTTTAAGTAAATAATGTTGGAAAACTAATCTGATTACACACAATAACATTATTAAACAAGGATTGGTTAGTAAGCACTAAGCTCCTTAAGAATCAAAGAAGACAGGATTGCTAAAGATCCTGACAACGTTTATGTGCCTCAAAATAGAATGCCTTAAGTAGTCTCCTGACCTAGCTGAAATTCTGTGGTCTCATTCTCTTCTCTTGCTGTGAATGAATACCCTGCTCTCCTTCAGTGGTACTCCTGTCTGGCATCTGGCATGTACTGATTCAGCTCAGTTATTGTCCTGTTCCTTACCCTCTGTGGAGCCAAAAATCTGTCTGCTGATGGTCTCACTTGCAGTTCATGGCTGTAGATCTCAGTTGGGCATAGAGTGCTGCAGCCATTCCTACTCTCCCTGTAGGTTTGCTTTCTCCTCTTTTGAAGAGTTTTCTCATGCCTTCTCCTCTGTACGTAAGCATGTGACTCCCTTACTCCTGCTGCCCCCAAACAACCAGCTTGCCTCATTTGTGCTGTCCGTCCTGACGAAATGGGCATGTGCTGTCCCTGTCAGAGACCAGCAGCTGCACCTGGGCCCCGGGCACCTTAGCTCACAGCTTCAGTCTGTTCATTTCCTCTGCTCTGTCCTGTCATCTCCCCTTTTACCCTCTCTCACTGCCGCCCGATATGCGAGGGTATCTTTGGTCATTCTTTACCCCTTCGTAGTCAAGACTTTCTCCTCATTCCGGGCCCTGTCACTTTGTGTTGCCATCTTCCTCCTGAGACTCCTTAAACTCTAGCTCACCACTTACCTCCATGTTTTAAACCCGGTGGATGTTTTTGTTCCTATCATTCTTAATTTCTCAGTTTTCTACTCCGTATGGCTTTTTGCGGTTTTAGGGATTGAAAGCAGGGCCTTGTGATTGCTCAGCAAACACTTTATCACTGAGCTACACCTCTAGCCCTTTGCAAGTTTTATTTAGAGCCAAGGTGTCACTAAATTTCCTAGGCTGGCCTCAGTCTTGAGAGTCCTGCCTTGGCCTCCCTCGTCACTGGGCTGCAGGCAGGCAGGTGCACTTCCTTCTTCCGGGTTTACCTTCCTCTCACTGGCCCTTCTCTCAGATAGCCTTCACTGAGTCATCGTCTCTGCTGGTTTCCAGAATATTGTTGGACTCCGGTTCCTTGCAGGGTTCCCTTCTTCTGTGCTCTCTGCCTACTTGTGGTTAACCAGTCCCATAGCTTTAGCTGTTTAGGGTACAGTGATGACTTACAAATCTGCATTTCTTTCCACAAAAAGAAAAAAAAAAAAGATAGGAAATTTTAGATGACAAAGGATGTGGTGTGAATTAGTGGTCAGCTGAGGTCAGACCACACATTCACGTTGCACTGTTGGACTACAGTCTCCAGATTAGTTCAGTCACTGGGCTGGCCCAGAGCAGCTGTTTCAGCTCAGAGTGCCCAGTGCTAGGGAGACTTCCGGGAGAAGCCCCCAAACCATGAACTCGCAGGCTTTTATTCAGAATGTCAGTGAAGAGAGTAGCAGAACAAAAGCAGTTTGGGCAAGACAGGGTCTCAAGGATAGGCAGTTTCTTGGGGAAAGGGGAAGGACAATGGCCAGACCAACATGGTTCATTAATCTAAACTTCCTTCACTCCTCGCAGAGCCTGTGTGCTTTTGCCCCACAGTGTAGCCACCCCTTCCTTAACCAAGTCCCCCACATGTTCATTGTTTCATTTGTTACTTTCATGAGTGGTGTGGAGAACATGTGAAGTGGACAGCTGTTGCGAAGAGGACGCTTTCTGTATTTAAACTGTTCCAAATTCAGCACATGCTGCATCATCGTATGCATTAATCCCATAGCACTGAAAAAGTTCCTTACAGGGAGGATGCGCATAGAGGAGAAATGTTACAGTACTGTTTCAAGAATCACATCATGAGCTAGGAGTGGTGGTGCACGCCTGTAATCCCAGAGCTTGGGAAGCTGAGTCCGAAGGACCACTGTGAGTTTGAGGCCAGCCTGGGCCACACAGTGAGTAAAGGATAGCCTGAACTGCATAGCTGTCAAAAAAACAAAGCAAAAAGCAAAAAAAAAAAAAAAAAAAACCCAAAAACAACAACAACAAAAAAAACCATAATGAATTAAGTGTCTTCAAGGCTTAAGTTGTGAAATTTATGTATATGTTAGATCTTTTTCAACCCCAGTAAAGTATTGTTTGGGACAGTAGTGTCCCGAGGCCTTGCAGAGAACACTCACTGGAAGATGCCAGTATGGTTAGGGAAATAAAATGGAGATTAGAGTTTCAAGTCTACCCTGAAAATGCAGTTTATGAAACAATATTAAATTCAAAAACACAGAGCACCGTGTATTGACAGGTTTAATGTGAAAAAAACCTCTAATAAAGTACATTATGAAGAATGGTAAAAAAATTAACAAAATTCTGAATAGATGAGATGTGGGGAGCAGAGTTACGTGAGAGATTACGCCTCTGTCTCACATAAAATAGTTTTAAACAGGATTGTCTGTAGTTCATTTGTGACAGCACACACATACAAATGCAAGTATGGTAATATAGCTGCCATCTACAGTAGGAATGTAAGGCAGTGAGTTAAGAGTCATAGCGTGCTGTTGAATGACTTTAATGAGTCATTAAAGTAGGATTGAGCTTGAACCCAAACACAGTGCACTTGTGTTTCTTATATACATAGCCTGAAGATAGTCATGTACAGTATTTTTTTGGTGATTTTGTGCATGAAACAGCCTACGTATTACAGCTGAAGGGGCTGAGAAGTCTTTTTTCCCTTGGGATTGCTGAGTAACATGTGTTGTGCACCTGTGTTGTGGCTCAGTGTGTCACATGAGGTCAGGTGCAGAATTTTCATTTGTAGCGTCACATTGATGATTTCGTTAGCCAGCTTTTCATCACTGAGAAAAAGTACCTGAGAAAATGAATTTAGGTAGGAGAGATTTATTTCGGCTCATGATACCAGAGGTTTCAGTCCATGATTGACTGGGTCCATTGCTGCAAGCCCGAGATGAGGTAAGAGGGCATGGCGGAGCAGCTAAAAAGCAGAGAGAAGGGATGGAGTCAGAAAGGATGGGACCGGGGTCAGATATGGTCCCCAAGATTATACCCTCACGGTCCCCTCAGGTTTCCTCAGCTCCTGTTTCTAGCACCTCCCAGTAATATAATCAAATTACGATCTCATTAGTGGATCAATCCACTGGTAAGTTAGAGTCCTTATCCCGTTACTTCCATAAGCCGATTAACAACCAAGCCTTCAATACAGCTTTGTTTAGGAGGAAGGATTGGGTCTCAACCACAACAGCGATCAAAAGTTTTGGGTTTTGGAGCATGTTGGCATTTTGCATTAAAGGTGCCTAATCTGTATTCATTTTAAAATCTGATTTATGATAAATAGAAATTATTCAGTGAAATGCAACTTGGTACAGAAGTAGCCCTGTCAGGACATTAACCTGTATCATTTAGATACTTACAGAGCTTTTGATCAATCTTGTGACTTTGTGTCCTTAGCTTTAAAAGGAGCGTCAAACATTGTAGATTCTGTCTGTTCTAGTGGTGTGAGAGTGTGAATGTTGGGCTGATTGTAGATAATGAAATGTAGTCTGTTTTTTAAAGAAAATTCTGAATAATTCTAGAATTTACAACGTTGTATAGCTTCCCTAGTCTTACATTTTAATGCTATTATCTACATTAACTGGCCAACCAAGGACTAGCAGATTATATTCCAGAGTTTCAGCTGCTAAAGGAAT
>RJWM01013494.1:0-53216 GCA_004363535.1 Dasyprocta punctata
CTTTAATCCCAGCACTCGGGAGGCTGAGGTAGGTGGAGCGTTGTGAGTTCGAGGCCGGCTTGGGCTACAACGCGAGCGCAAGGCCGGCCTGAGCTACATAGTGCGACCCTGCCTCAAAAAACCAGGGCCGGGAGTTTGGCTCAGTGCCTTAAGTGCCTGCCCTGGCAGGCGCGAGGTTGTGAGTTCAATCCCCGGTGCCACAAAAAAAAAAGAAATGGAATGACTATAGACAGAAAATGTAAACAATGTGACAAACTCATAGGTTACTTCCTTATGTACTATTCATTCTCTTTGTATGAATGCCCAACTTACGTTCCATCTGAACAATGTGGAGAAGAAATGTTCCTTCTACAATTTTGTAAACAGAAAAGTATATCCTAAGGCACTATGTGCCTTTTTAACTATCTGGCTAAAAACATGGCTTCTGGGTCTAGAAGACAAACTCTCTCTTACATTGATGGAAAACGGAAGGTGTGATACAGTAAAATGGGACAGCTGCTAAGTTGTAGACTAGTGCTGAAATATTAACCTGCCTGATAACTATGTGAAACCAACTACTTATGTTTTACAAGTCTGAAATTTTGTTACTGAATGGCTAGTGACTGAAAGTGATGTTTCTAGAGTGCTATCTTCCAGAAACAGGATAGTGCAAACATAGTCCTTGGGTGTACAGAGTCAACATTTTCCTTGAAAAATCTCTTAAATCATCTATAAAACATGTGAATTTTGGGGTTTTTTTGTATATATTTATATATCTTACCTTGTACAGAATGTTTTGTGCAATGATATAATGTATATATGGAAATCTACAGTGCATAATAGTTACATATGCAGTATATGAAATGTATAATTAGGCATGATTTCATGCATGAGTGACCCACAAGTATTGTGTATCAAAGAGAATGCTCAGGTGATAGTTTGTTATGGCCACATTAATGAACCACCTTGGGAGCAACAAAACTGTCTAGTGGGCCTAAGCAGCAGTTTCTCTTTCAGGAACAAGCTGCTGATTCTTTGGTTGAGTACTAAGGTTGAGTATTAAGAGGGCTGTATGAATATTGCACATGTCTGAGGAACAGAATCACACCCAACACCGTTAAGATGTTCATACCCAGGCACTAAGACCAACTGTAAGGACAGCAAATTCACATGTTTAATCTCATGTCTACTTTGAAAAATCTCAACAGTGGGATGTGAATACAATACTTATCATTTTATCATATTTTTACACTTTTGAGAATACACAGATGATTTCATGTAAATTAAACGTGTTGAGACTTCACTGCACTGACTGGATGTTTCCTAATCTTTGAAATGGAGAGACTACACATGTGTGATGAAGCATGAGATTAAGGAAACTAATGAAAACTAATGTATAAGAAAGTAAAAAATCCTTCTGTTATGGTTTATATTCCTATGGCCCCGCCAAGTCTCATGTAATCATGGCATGGATATGGCTGAGTCTAGTATTCGTGATTGGTTTACTGTCTGGCGCTGGGATTGGCGATGTGAGTGCTGCACTCACTCAGGGGTGGAGCTGACATACAGTCTAAGGGTGGGAAGAAAGTGTGTTTTCCCTCTCTCACCGGTTTGCCTTGCTGTTGTGGTGGGCATGAATGGCAGCCACACCACGCCACCTTGGAGTCAACTGAGTATGGACTGAAACCCCCAAGAACTGTAAGAAATAAATCTCTCCTTTCCTAATTTTGGGTGTGAGGTATTTTGTCTCAAGAACAAGAAAAAAGTAACCAAGAAACCTTCCATTTCTCGGATTTATGATATTAAAGTTCGAGTTTTCAAACTCAAAATATACTCTAGGGTACATTTAGAAAATCAAAGAAATTGTCTCCCCAAGCTCTTTAGCTAGAGTTCTTTATGATATCATTTAAATCTAAGTATCTTAACTTCAATGTCAGGGTTAGTCATAATCCCAGAGTACACGAACAAACCCCTGATAGAGCAGTCAGTATTACAGCAGTTTAATGTCTTGGTGTTTTTTCATTTTCAGTAAAACCCCATCTCTACTCCTAAAGAAACTAGTTTGTATATTTTTACATGCATGAAAAACATTTGGTGGGCTGGGGATGTAGTTCACTGGTAGAACACCTGCTGAGGTTCAATACCCAGCATGGCAAAAAAAAAAAAAAAAAAAAAAGTTTGAAAGTTCCTAACAAAAATTATTCTTGAATAATGGCCGCAGCACCAAATAAGCCCAGTCTGGGAACTGGTGCCATGCGCAGGCCTATGGCGGACTGGGAATAACTAGATCCAAGCCTCTCCCTGTGAGTCAGCACCATTCACAGACCAGGGTTAGAGAGAACAATGGCCACAGCACCAAACAAGCCCAGTCTGGGAACCAGCGCCATGTGTGGGCCTCTGGCGTATAGTTAACAGCCAGACCCCAGCTCCTTCCAGTGCGTGGGCTGGCAGACAGTAAGTACCATCCCACCCCACCCCCAAACAACTGGCTTATCCACAGACACACAGGCTGTGATGGTAGCTATTGAGGTGAAATGCAATTTTTAGATGCCTGTGGTGCTTTGGTATTTCACTAACATTGCAGGTCTAGGGCCAGTGGTCTGATCATAGGTTCAGAGGATATCGCTAAGCAGTGTGGCATCTGGGGGGAATCTCCTCCTGAGGGTTGCAGCCATTGTTGATCCCCTGTGGTCTTGTTTTGAGGTCCTATATCATTTCCATTGTTTTGCTGGGTTGGGTTTTATTCTCTTTTGTTTTGTTTAATTATGTTAAGTCCCATGGCAGGAGAAGCTATTTAAAGGACAGCAAGATATATTATGGTAGCAATTCTGAATTTACTATTGGCTTGTTTTTAAGTCCTCTGTCACATTCACTGTTTTGTTTTTATTGTTTCTATTCTATTCTGTTCTGTTTGACTTGTACTGTGTCTGAAGTTATCTGCAGCAATTTTGAGGACATCAAGGGGCATTATGGTAACTACTGTTGATTTCTTAATGTTTTGAAGTCCTGTATCTCTTATGCTGGTTTGTTTTGATTGCTTTTATTCTGTTATATACTCTTTAAAATAAAATTAAAAAAACCACTCAGAAAAATTATTCTCTAAAATAGCAGAAAAAATCTGAACAATTATGACAAAAATTGCTGATACTTTCCGAAACACTCTCCATGTAAATTATAACAATATAAATAGTTTTTAAAAGTGTATGTTCTTTATTATCCTGGTTTAGAAATTAAGACTGCTTGTTCTTAACTTGAGAAAAGTAAATTACTTTGAATGACTATCAGGAGAAGATTACCCAAAACTGCTAAAGAGAGTGAGGTAAGAAAACATAAAATATATGTGTGTTTGCCATAAATTTAAATATGAGCTAACAGTCTCATTTATATAACGTACCAACGACAATACTGAACCAAGTAGATGAAGAAACTTTTATCAGTGACACTAGGCAGCTATTTTAGTGATTAAATGGAAATACTTAAACTGAATGCATAAAATAATCAAAACACATGACTGCTTTATTTTCATACAAATGACTTATACAATGTCCAGTCAGCATACACTACATAATGAAGAAAAGGATAACTATATACAAGAGTAAATACTATACTTAAAGATTTCACAGAAGGTAGAATGAACAAGAGAGTACAAACAGCTTTAATACAGGACACGAAGTTTGTATAAAAGGAACTATGTGACAATATGATACAAACAGTGTGTCTTTAGTGCAGGAAGAAAGAGGAAATACCTAGAGCATGAAACAAGTATTGCATCAATGGCAAAGTGTTATTAAGTTATCTGCTGGGTATGCTGAGATTCCAGGAATAGACAGAGAAAAATAACTCCATAGGAAACTCAGAGTAGATGTGAAAAATATACATTCACTTACTTAATAATACCTTCTTCCCTTATGTCTTTATCTCTGTCAAGCTAAATCTCCATTCAGATTCCTATAGCTAGAATGACATTTTTGGAAGTTTCATAGCATAAAAAGGAACAGTAAAGAACTGATAAATACTATAAGCTTGTTAGAAGGCAAACATTCACTATACAGAGACTGAATCCATTATTAAACTTCCAAAACAGACAATTCATTACATAATGTTTAAAGTTTCAAAATCAATTCACTACATAATGTTAAAAATTTCAAAATAAATAAGTGAATATGATATGATTCTTACTTTCAAGGGGCTTGTCAAAGATATTCAGTAAGTACTTGCTATATACTAGGCACTGTCCTAAATGCTTCCATGTATTGTTCATTTAATCTTCATTATACTATTATGATGTAAGTAGTAATTATCCCTCTTTTACGATTGAGAAAATATGTACTATCCAGAGAATATTTAACTCAGACACGTTAAATAACCTACTGAAAATTACAAAACTGTAATAACCTCATAGTCGGGCTCCAGATCATTCTCTTAGCTATTAAGATATATATTTAGAAAAAAGGAAAGAAAAAAGCAGCCTAAGTATACAGCACTTGTGGCTTTTTAAGACTATTCGAAATTCAAGTACTTTTTCCTGTTGTCAGATTACTTGTCCAAATTTTGGCTGAGGAAAAAAATTAATCTTACATTCATACTCAATGAAAAAAGACTACGGCATAATACACTTTGCTCTGCTTTAGTAGCTACACATTACTGCAATAAAAATGACTTTAAGGAAACCTGGAGTCCTACAGTATCACTAAGGAAGCTGAAAATCAGTCATTTCTAGTGACTAAAAGAAGAAACCACCCTATAAAACCAGTAAGTATAAAATTAAGTTCCAAAATATAATTAGTTCCTTTCCTTGCTGTTACATATAGTTTCATTTCAGATTAGTTAAAATAGTGCGTAATTTAAGTATTTTCCCCTTAATTTTCCTCATGAATTCTGCTTTATCTTTGATGATATATTCCATAAATCTACATTCACAGAATAGTAGCTCATTTAACACTACCACCAACACAGTTTTCAACCTGTGAACAAATTAACTTCCTAAGGGGAGGGAGGAGATTACGATTCACTCATTTTTAGGCTCAAAGCAGTTGGCTGTTTTCAAATACAGGAGTACTTTCAGGTTTAGACATGCAGTAAGTCCACATCAAAAGTACTCGGAAAAGCAAGATCTCATAAAGAAAAATAAGCCACAAAAATCTGCTTACCTTGCTGAAAAATGAGTACATACTCAAAATAAGTAATATCTCATTACTAAAGCCATTTGTTGGTTAAAGAATATTCAAAAGTTGAAAGTAATGTGAACAAATAATAGAAAAAAACCAAACCAACAGCATAAACATCACTGTTTTCTGATCAAGGACAGTGATTTTTGTCATCTTTCCATAAATTTGCCTCAATAACTGAGGACAAAACTAGAAAGAAAAAAAAAAAAAAAAAGAAAGAGGCTGCTATGCCTCTGGAAGTATGTTTCTAAGACTGGAACACATTTTCCTGAAAACTATCTTAGTAGGGTGGGTTACCAAGGGAAATTATGGAACATATTTTCCTAGAAGTCTTTAACGAGTGAGGAAGATGTCCAATGTCTATTAAGAGTACTGTGACAGGTCTGCGGGCTGTTATAATCCTAGCAACTGGTGTACGGCAATGACCTACTCTAAAATGCCTGTCAGTCATTTCACTATTTCCAAGGTTAGTAAGCAAATGACCAAACCTGCAATAAGTTTAGTTTTCCAAAATCACTGATGATTTCCGAAAGGGTGAAAAAGATCCTTTCACTCATTCTTTTCCAGTAGTAGCTTTTGGCTGCCAGAGAATTTTACACAGCTTTCAAATATGGGGAAATTCATAAGCAAGCAGGCAAAAAGACTGTAGTTTGTGAAAATACAAAGCACTGAGAAAGACTGTCTTCTCCTCAGGGAATCACTTACCCTTCACAAAAATCTGAAACAGACTCTAAATACAAGGAATCTCACAGAGTTTGGGAATTGTAAAAACCTTCGAAATTTTGCAGATGAAGAACAAGTTCTGAAAGCTCAAGATATAAGACTAGCTCATTAACAGCTAGATGTAGAATCCGTACTTTCTCATCCTGATATAATGTTATTTTCACCATAACACACAACCTCTTAAATTTTCAATCTTTGTTTAAAATGTCTCCAAATATCAATAGAAATATGCACCCTAATAAACAATGTATAAACTTTTTTCCCCTTTTGTAGAGTTATGGATGGAACCCAGGGCCTCACACATTTCATGCAAGGATTCTACTACTGAGTTACCTCTCTCAACCCCTTTTTTTTTTTCAGATTGGGTCATACCAATTTATCCAGGCTGGTTTTGAACTTGTGATCCTCCTATTGCAGCCTCCTCAAATGCTGAGATTGTAGGCATATGTCACCACAACTTTCCAAAAGGTAATTCTTACATACTTCAAATTTATACTCAAGAAAGATCAACTGCTGGGCATTTAGTTCAGCAGCGCAGCACCTGACAAGCAAGTGAGAGGTCCTCAATTCAATTCATGGCACCAAAAAATAAAATAAATAAATAAATAAACAAAAATTAAAAAAAAAAGAAAAGAAAGAAAAAGAAAAAAGAAATGATCAACTAAGTCTGGCATGTAGCAATTTATCTGTGTTTCACTACTTTTTTGAGGGGGTACTACTTTTAAAAGTGTATAGCTATACTAATAGAGAAAATACTTTTAATTTTCAAATACGAATCTATTCCAAAAAAAAAAAAAAAACCTAATACTTACTGATCATCTAACATTCAGGCACCATGCTAGGAGCTGAGACTACAAGAATGAACACGACATGGTCTGCTCAAATGCCTATGCTCAAAATTCTCTTCAGAACATTGCTTTGCATTTCTGCAGCACTCGATAAGACACAATTCTCTGTTGAGCTTTACTCTTAAGGACTTAGGAAAGAGTTATGATCATAGTAAAATGATCCTATTCTTGTACAGTTTTCTTTACATCCCAATACTGATTGCTTTGGGTCTACTAAACAAGTGTTTAAAATCTAATATATATAGTACAAGCATTTTAAACACACAGATTTCTTTTTTTCCTTTTCTGGTACTGGGGACTGAACACAAGGGTGCTCAAAGACTGAACTACATCTCTAGACCTTTTTATATTTTGAGACAGGGTCTTGCTAAGTTGCTCAGGCAGGCCTCAAACTTACAATCTTCTGCCTCAGTCTCTTAGCAGCTAGGATTACAAGAGTGTGCCACCACATTCTACCAGATTGTTTCTAATACATTTATCTCAAATAGCAATGCTGGCCATGACAGAAAGACTTCTTTATTACAACTGCAATATAAGTTACTAAAATTTAACCATTTATAAATGAGCACAACTTAGACAAACTGCCACACTAACTACCAACATGAATAGTTAACTATCGGCCAAATATGAAAGATATTATTCTTGTATTAGATGTAAATTTAAAATAATTTTTGTATGTGTTTTATTTAATAGTTTTATATAACAGTTTGGGGATCACTTATATTATCTCAATCATAGGAGTTACTCAGCAAGCAAAACATTACAATTCCTATTCTATCAAGGTATAAAAACAGGCAAAATGTGATAATAATCTGCTCCTTCATGCACATCCAAAGTAGCAGTCTGGGGTTGGAATTCAGTCTCTTAGGCACCTGGACCAGAGCTCTCTAAAACATAATAAAAAACAAATTCCCTTTAAGAAATGCGAAACTTGGGGGAAATGATAGCTCTAAGCCATCACTTTTATTACAAACTTACAAACTCTTCATTGGAGTATTTTATCTTCCAACTCTCTAAACTATATAGGTGGGGAGGGAAAAAACATCTAAAAATTCCTTAACTAGGATCAAATGACTCACGTAATAAATAATTTAAAAAAATATTTGCACATGTTTGCAGCACATAATGTTTACATTCCTTGTGAGGAGTTGCTACATGCAAATAACACATTTTAGTTCTTTTCAGTCCTCTACCCCTCCTCTCCCTCCCTGCTCCTTCCATCTCTTGGCCCCTTTCCTATCTGCAAAAGCTCTACTTACGTTTTTTTCATCCAATTTTTTTATCCCCTTTTACTCCCTTCTCTTTTTCCTTCTATCTCATTCCCCCTTACATCTGAAAAAGCTCTCCTTACTTCCTACTATTATTTTGCTTTTTATTTATATATTGAGTTTCTGGCATAAAAGAAATCATATGCTATTTAAACCTGTGTCTGACTTATTTCACTTAATATTATGATCTCAAAGTACATCCATTAACCTATGAATGATTCAAGTTTATCCTTTATAATACAATATTACTCCATTACGTATAAATATATTTTTTAATCCATTCATCTGCTGATGAGCATACAGGCTGCTTCCAAGATTTAGCTATTATTAACTGTGCTGCTATAAACATGGGTGTGCACATGCCACTATAATATGACGTCTTTAACTCCTCAGGGAAGATACCTAGAAGGGGAATGGCTGGATCAAATGGAATTCCTAGGTGTATTTTTCTGAGGAATCTCCATACTGATTTTCATAGTAGTTGTATTAGCTTACATTCCCAATAACAATGTAAAAAGTATCCTTTTCCTCACAGCCTCTATCACCATTTGTTATTACTTGATTTTTTTTTGAGACTACCCAATGTTTCTGAAATAAGATGAAACCTAAGTGTAATTTTAATTTGCATTTTCATGGTCGGAGATGTTGAACATTTTCTCATTTATCTACTGGCCACTGTACTTCTGAGAAGTGTCTGTTCATTTCAGTTGCCCATTTTTTGAGTGGGTCTTTTATTTTGGAGGTGTCTAAGTCTCTTGAATTTTTATATATTCTAGATGTTAGTCTCCTGTCCAAGGAATAACTAGCAAAAATTCTTCCCATTCTGTAGACTGCCTCTTACTCTTATGTGATGAAGGTTCAAATGTGAGTAAGGTATACAGTCACGAAACATTATCAGTATATCTAAAATTGAGTAGTCTTTGTGAATGATGGACATCTCCAGCCTTCAAATTGAATCAGATTTCACTGCATGTAGCCTCATATTTCTCTTTTACATCCTAATACGTCAGCTTCTTCTATCAACGGTTTTCAGTTTTTATTTCAGTATTTTTTCCAAAAAGATCAGTTATTAAATTCACTTTTCATGTAAACTTAAGGAGAAATATAGAGAAGCAATTTTAATTGATAGAGAAGTAAGACTGGTAACACACTTCGGCAGAGCAATACATCATGTGTCAGGTTATTCTCAATACTACTAAATAAAAAAAAATCACCATGTAAAATTAAGAAATACAGCACCCAAATACAGAAAAATACCAACCTTAGTCTATAACTCCTAATCTGGCACTGGGGACCACATTTGTGCCTGTTTTGGAACTGGCTCTTACCAGAAGACCAATTTTTCCTGTATTTTCTTTGTCATCTAGAAATTACTCTAATGATCCCTAAATTTTAAGATTTGGTAAACAGAAATTTTACCAACATCTCTGAGTTTTCTTTCAATACACATTCTTAATTTTAATGTGTTCCATTCTTTTGAATGCTCAAGTCTGATTTTACTCATCCTTGGCACTGGTATAAGGTCATTAGTTTAAACTGCCCTCTCCCCCACATTCATTCACACACGTGAATACACACACACACACACACACACACATAGTGTATTAACAACTAGCTTTTGTTATATTGTCAGGATAAAATTTTAGTCATAATTATTTCCCATGCAAGTTGACCAACACCTGGGTGTCTGGCCAAAGAACTGGGTTCATAGAAAATGAAACCAAAAGCCACAGTGGTTTTCAGTCCCTACACCTGCAGTGCTAGCAGTCAGCAAAGTGAAAAACAGAATTTATCACAAAAAGTGTGTTCTTTTATTTCAGATAAGCTTACTCATGAGATCAAACACCTCCTAAAAGGAAAGGAACATTTGTTAAGTACAAGATCCAGTTCAAGAACTCTCTTGGAGCTACACCATCTCATTTAATTCAACAACAACTTTATTGAGTACTAATTATCCTCCTTATATGGATTAGGAAATCTATCCTCAGTAATCCTGCCAGTAAGTATGAACCAGGTTTTGAATCAAGGCACATTAGATTTCAAAGCAAACATTGTTAGTACTTACAGAATTTTAAGGACAGATCACCAAGCAACACATAGAACAGTGATAGTGAACCTTTTAGAGTTTTCAATGGTATAAACAGCCCATTGTGGCATATGTGCTATAGGTTTGCTATCACTGATATAGAACAACTAGTACAATCCCTTTATGCTACAGATGAAGAGGGAGCTTGAAGTGACGGAGACTTGCCCAAAGACAAAGTTTGTGGTAAAATGGGGATCTGAATTCAGGTTTTCTGACTTCTGGTACAGTAATAGGTCTAATAATGATCATTTTTTTCAGCTTTATGTATGTGTTTGTGTGTGTGTGTGTGTTTGAGTGCATGTGTTCACGTGCACACACATACACTTGGGGTTGCATGTCCCTCTTGATATAATTTATAACATTGCAAATGTCTCCAAATGAAATTTGTATCTGTGGCGACTTAGGAATGTACACTTTTAGGGACCAAAAATGTTAAATTATTAAAACAATTGGTCAAGAATAAAAACTTGATTGGTGCTTATGAATTACTACAGGGGTGCCTGGGATTTAGCTCAGTGGCACAAGTGCCTACCTGGCAAGGGCAAGGTCATGAGTTCAATCCCCGGTTTAAAAAAAAAAAAAAAAGAATTACTACAGGCTGTTAAGTCTCTCTCCAAAATATTTATTTATTCAGTCAAGTGCCTATAATGTACTGGCTGACTGGCAATAAAAAGACAACTTATATAAGACAGAAGGAGTCCATTTACATCCTGGTGGAAGACACAGACAAATAGGCAATTACAATGCAGTGGGGTCAATGCTGTAATAGTAGGAGTACAAGATGCCATGGGAACAGGAAGCAGGGACACCTAGCCCAGACTGTTCTTTTCAAAGGAGGGAAGGAGAAAGATGAGTAGGAGTCAGTTAGTTAAGGAAGAAGTATTAAGTGCACATATGTTTCAGGAAGTACAAAAAGCATTTGCTCATGACAGCAAAGACCAGGGGAGCTGTGGAAGTAGGGAAAAAAGTGAATCTAGATAGAAAAGCAAGAACACCATCATTTAGGTCCTTGAAATTAAGGGCTTTATAATCTTGATCAGAATTACCTAAACTTTAAAACAAACAAAACACAAATGTCTGGGGTCCAGCTCAGACCAATGAAATCAGAATCTCTGAGGATGAGACTCTGGTATTAGTATTTTTAAGCTCCCTCAATGACTGTAACATGTAGCCAGAATTAAGCACCACTCTGTAAACTGTAAAGGACATTCAACATACATATTTATTACTACAAATATGGAAAAAGGTGATTGCAAGAAATTAGATCTCTCTGAGCCTCGTTTCTGCAGTCAGAATAAAAATGAGCTGGAGCAGATTAGAGTAAGATAATGTGAAAGGAGTCTGAAAACGTTGGTTTTGCTGATGAGTATCACCTGCCACCTGTGTGGCTTCAGATAATATCATTTCCTAGAGATAGTAATACTGCTGTCTACAGCATTGTTATATAGCTCAAGAGTAATGACACTTAAAAAAGAAACAATGTGATTACTAATAAACCATGATATTCTAACTTATGCTTCTAAAGTTGAATAGTTTTTAAAATCATAAATATTTTCACTGGAGATGAAATTTTTTGTGAAGCTTAAGAAACATTTCATTTTAAAAATCATTCTTACTTTGGAATTTAAGATAGAGTAATAAAATAGAGAAGTGATTCTTTTACCACTACTCTAGCTGCTGAAGACATCAAATGGGATTAAATTTGTTCTCTTCAAATAAGTAGATCAACAGAGCAAATGCCCTTTCCATGATAATCACAACCTTTTTTAAAAAAATCTTTATTCAGTAAAGGGCTAACAGGAATTAAATTACACACCAAGTAATCTTTTAAGAAAAAAAGTCACTGTGATCTACTTTTTAAAAGTGTTTTATTTCTAAATTTAGTTTTGTTTTTGTTTTTTGTTTTTTTTAGGGAATACTGATTTGGGAGGGAGAGAAAGGATGCTCCTAAGAGGAAGGATGCTCTGCCTCCAGGACTGCTTCATCCAGAGTCAGGCTGAGCCACTGCTCTTTTATAACATCTCTTATACACATATGTAGCCCCATGATAATAAACACTTTCATGTGATCATTTTTCAGTTTAAGTAACTGTCTGTATGTAATGTCCCGTTAAGCACTATATACAATTTAATTTTTTAAACACCTTAGATAAATAAAAATCACTGTCCTGTATTGACACGTGGTTTATTTTTAATTCTTCAATTTCAACTGACAGGAATACATTTCAAACCTTATACTGAGCTAATGATAAAATGTTGGTATTTGTTACTTTCTTAATTCCCTCATGATGCTATTGCCACTCTAAAGTTCTATCATTTTTTTAATCACCTATTTTGTGATTTTAAAAGGAAAGCACTTGTTTTGAAAAATGTATAAAAACTTTTGAAAAAAGTTATGGATAAAAATTTTATCTGTCATACAAAAATATAGTTCCAAAGGATGAGATGAAAAAACTTTAAAAAACATCTACCTCTTCCCAACTCACCCACTCCCCATAGGGCTCTCTTTAGATAATTTTGACTGATGACACTGCAGAACAGTTAATCTGACAATTAAAATTTTCCACATGTGATGTTCAGATGGAAATCTAGACAGAATTCAATGCTGTAAACCAGAATTCAGTGCTTCAGTAAAAAACAAAAACAAACAAACAAAAAAAAACTGGAGTACACAGACATGCTAACAAATTCTTACACTGCAGTTGCTTTGACAGCCTATTAATAAAAACACTGGATATTCTGATTTAACCAAACTAATTTAGCAACCCGGTATCTTAAGTATTTTCCAGGACTTTCCTTACAACACTAATCTGGCACATAAATTCTGTGCGGTGCAATGTAAACAAATAACCCAGAGAATCTCGTTTCTAAGCAGGAAAACATTCGACCGATATTGCTTAACGTGGTTCAAAAGTTTCAGGAGAAATCACCAGTCTTGAGTTACCAGAAATTTATCTAACCAAGTTTTCCAGGTGTTCTTCCCGGCCTTACAACTACGGTCCAAAACATCACCCCACAAACTCACGCTCTGCATGTTCACAAAAGCGCAGTGGTAGAATGAGGAAGCTTCAACAACACGAAATCACAACTCTAATTCATTAAAAAATATGCCCACTGTTCTACAAAGCCCTCTTTTGTTGTGCTTTCTCTCTCTCTCTTTATACAGCTACGTGAACAGCTCCCCAATTATTGACATCTAGAAAAATAGCTTTCGATTCCCAAATCTAGTAACATGGTTGGCCACCATCACCACTACTTCTTTAGCATCCTAAAATAAACCCCCTCAAGCCGCGGTCAAAACACACTAGCTGAAACGTCTGGTGTTTACACAGCCCAAACCTGGGCGCTACCCTATCTTCCTGAGGAGCCACTTAGGAGCAATGAAGCAGGCATCACATAATAGACTTAAAGACACAAGTCACATGAGACAATGTCTCAGGTCTATGAATGAAAAATCCAAACATTTGATTGTCTCGTTAAGAGGAAAAAACAACCTCGAGAGGAAGGGTGGGAGGGGAGCTGCGGGATGGGGGAGCGGTTTTCCTTGCAAACCCCTGCCGGGCGATTTAAACCCAGTGCGAGGCGAACGCAGGGCCGCAGGACTGGCGGGGCCGGAGTCCTCGGGCGTGACAGCCCCTCAGGAACACTCGCGGTTCCCCTAGCTGTGGGCTCCAGGCAGCCCGGCCACCCGCGGGCCGGGTGGGCGTGAGGGGCCCCGGCCGGAGTGGCGGCCCTGGGTGCACTTCCTCAGCCTCCAGCAGCCCCGTCCCCAAAAGCTGCAGAGGAAGGAAATCAGGAGACGGCGAGAAAGGACAGGGAGCGGCAGCCGTCGCCTCAACAGCGAGGAGAGGCCAGAAGCCGGCGACGGCGGGCGAACTCCGCCGCGGGCCGACAGCCCCCGCCCCGTACCGCGGGCGCGTCCCGGAGTCCCTGGCACCCACCCGACCCCGTCCCCGACCCCGTCCCCGTCCCCGTCCCCGCCGCGCCGCGCCCGCGCCCGCGCCCGGCCAGTCCGCGCTGTACTCACGCTCGGGGCTCCTCCAGGCTCCGCGGTTCCAACCGCATCGGGTCCCAGCCCCGCGGGCGGCGGCGGCGGCGGCGCCGAGGGAGAGGAGAGCGGGCGGCACGGCCCCCGCCTCCCGGCCCCTCTCCCCCGCCGCTCCGGAGCTGCCCGGCCGGGCCTGAGCCCTGCCTCGCCGGCGGCCCCAGCCCCAGCCCCAGCGGCCGCAGCAGCAGCCCAAGACCTCGGCGGCGGCACCGGAACTGCCGCTTTCTCCTTCTTGCTAGCCCCCGACGCACGCCCCCGCCCCCGTCTCCTTTCTCTGTCGCCCTTGTTTTTTTTTTTCTTTTGTTTCCAGAATAAACTTTATTGGTCTCTTTTTCCGCTCACATCGTGTAAACAAACAACGAACTCTTCCCCACCCCCTCCACTCCCCCCTCCTCTGGCAGAGGAGGGTAAAAGCCGAGGAGGAGCCGAGCCTAAAATGCCCCGGAAGCAGAGGTGCAAAGAAACGGAAGTGAAATTGAGGAGAGGAGGAGGGAGAAGTGGGCACGTCTGGCAACAGTCTGTCACTGCGCCTGCGCTCTGTTTTTCCGCCCGGAGTGGGATGCTGTTGGGATTGGTTTTCTGGCGTGTGTCTGCTTCATGTTCCGTCTTTTGCAGTAGTGAGACTGTTGTGTCATCCTAGGACAGCGTAGGAGTCCGTATATTTGTTTCTACGAGCGGCAGGCGGGGAAGGGTTGAGATACAGAAAGGAATGTTGGAAGCAAGCGATGGTTTAGAAGAGGAAACGAGATTAGTTGGGGGCACAGCGAAGAGGACACTGTGGCTGTCCGCCTGTCAATGGCTAACCAAAAATGACTATGGATTCTAGGAAGAAGACCTTTTGCAAAGCGTTGTTGCGTGTCCTTGTGCCAATATTGGATTAAGGTGTAACCAATCTGGAAGGTAGATCGCACTGCCACAGTCCCTTGCAATCCTTTGACTGACATAGGGGAAACCTTTTGCTATGCCCCTCCCCTCTTTTCCTGTTTTGAATCAGTGTGTAGAATTCACTTCTGACTATTCAGAATACGTAGTTTTTTTTTGGTGTAAAGCCAACAGAGGCTTCAGAAAAGTTGTGTTGACTACTGATTAATTTGAAAGTGGTGTTTTTTTTTTTAAGTGGTGTCTTGATAGTGCGTATTATGGAAGTCTTTTTTTTTTTTTTCCTTGGGAGTACACTAATGGGATCTGTTGACTTGAGGTTGCTACCGATATAACATCCAGTGTGTTGCGAATTTCTCCCCCTAGTGGTTTTTTATTGTATTGAAAAACCATAAAAGTAGAGATAGGAAGTCTGAGATACTATACAAGTTCTCCAAAGATGGTTCCCCCTTGAATTTTTTAGTGGAGGACTTGGAAGAGACCCACCCTAGAGATACTATAGTCCAGTTTACATTCAGGGTAAAAACCTGCGCAATACCAGTGTTCTCGAATACCACGCGTCTCTAACCTAATCTTAAATGAGATCCATTCCTCCCTGTGGTCATAGTTCATTCGACTGCATTTCCTGTGTTTTCTTTCTTTTCCTCCTTTAGTGCTGGTTTTCATCTTACATTTCAGGGATCTATGTTTCTAAATACTTTTCTTAAACTAGTGTTTTTCAGCAGTGTCAGAACACTGTGCTATTCCAGAGCAGGGAATAAAAAACAGCATTAAATTGCTAGTCAAAGTGAACCTTAAGACCTTAAGGTAATATTTTTTAAATCATGTTTTCAAGTACAGTGTTCGCTGAGATGTTAGTGGTGCTTGGTGGGGAAAATTTGTACTAGTGATGTTTCCCTTCTAAAATTTATTTTTTAAAGTAAAAAAAGTTATTACATGATTGTATGCTGATTACATGATTTCATTATGTGAGTTTTGTTGCAAAATAATGTCACAGCAGATAGTGCCATTATCTAGTGCTCGAATGATTCACAGTATTCATTGGTGCAGGAGTAGCATTTATTAATTCACAGTTGAGGCCCTTGACTAATTTGGTGTTCTGATGTGTCGTTTTCTTAGGTGTTCACATTACATATATTTTATACTGCTATATTTTTATATATAATACATATATATTATAGTTTAGAGCTAAATGTCTTCCCCAGTCTCGTGTGTTCAGATGTGGGTCTTTTGAAAGGTGATTGGATCATAGAGGTGCCATACTCTGCACTCTGATGAGTTCACACCTCACTGTGCTGTTAGGAGGTGGGCCTGGTTGGAGGTGGGTCACTAAGGGTGTGACTTGGAAAGTCTCCCTCTCCCTCTCCCCTTCCTTTTCCCTCCCCCTCACTCTTTTCCCTTCCCACTCTTCTCTTCACCCTCCCCCTCTCTCCTCTGGCTGTCATAGGTTCAATAGCTTTCCCACAGGTATGCCCCTCTGCCATGCCATTTCTGCCTTGCAGCCAATCAATCGTGGACTGAATTCTCTGAAACTTAAGCCAAAATAAACTCCACTGCCTCTAAGTTGTAGGTGTAGGGTATTTTGTCTCAGTGACTAGAAAGTGGCTAATACAGTATACATATATGTACACTATTTGCCATGCCAGGGATTGAACTTAAGGCCTTGTGCATGCTAAGCAACTGTTTTCCCATGGAGCTGTATCCCCAGCTATACACTATATTAACAGAGCCAAGGACAAAAATCATATGATCATCTTGATAGATGCAGAGAAAGCTTTTTGACAAAGTCCAGCATCCATTCATGATTAAAAAAACCCTACAGAAAATTGGAATAGATGGTCTTTATCTCAATCTGATAAAAGCTATCTATGACAAACCAACAGACAACATCATCCTAAATGAATAAAAACTGAAAACTGAAAACTGAAAGCTTTCACTCTAAAATCAGGAACAAGACAAGTATCTTCACTGTCTCCACACTTATTCAACATTGTCCTGGAAACTTTAGCTGGTGCAATTGGACAAGAGAAAGAAATAAAAGGAATAAAGATAGGAAAGGAAGAAGTTAAACTATCGTTATTTGCAGATGACATGGTACTCTACTTAGAAGACCTCAAAAACCTCACCAAAAGACTACTAGATTTAATAAGCAAATTCAGTAATGTAACTGGGTACAAAGTCAACACTCAAAAATCAATAGCCTTCCTGTACATGAATAACAAATTCACCGAGAGAGAAATCAGGGAAACAATACCTGTCATAATAGCATCCGCAAAAATGAAATAACTAGAAATCAATCTAACAAAGGATGTAAAAGACCTCTACACTGAAAACTACAGTACTCTGAAAAAGGAGATTGAAGAGGATATTAGAAGATGGAGAGATATCCCGTGCTCTTTGGTATGAAAAACCAATATAGTGAAATTGGCCATACTTCCAAAACTGTTACACAGATTTAAAGCAATCCCAATCAAAATTCCAATAGCTTATATCACAGAATTAGAGAAAACAATCCTAAAATTCATCTGAAACCAGGAGAGACCTAGAATAGCAAAGGCAGTCCTGGGCAACAAAGACAAGACAGGGGCATCACAATTCCTGACCCGAAATTATACTATAAAGCTACTGTGATAAAAACAGTGTGGTACTGGCAAAAAACAGACCTGAGGATCAATGGAATAGATTAGAAGATCCAGAAAAAACTCTAGACACACTAAGCTACCTTATCTTTGACAAATGTGCCAAACACATTCACTGGAAGAAAGATAGCCTTTTTAAATAAATGGTGTTGGAAAAACTGGCTTTCCACATGCTGAAGGTTAAGATTGGACCCATTTCTTTCACCATGTACTAAGTTAAAATCTAAATGGATTAAAGATCTCAACATTAAAACAAACATTAAATCTGCTGGAAGATAGAGTAGGTAAAACTCTTGAAGACATTGGTGTAGGCAAAGACTTAATGAATAAAGGCCACACTGCACAGGAATTATGGCAAATAATCAACAAATGGGATCTAATCCTACTGAATAGCTTTTGCACAGCAAGAGAAACCACCAACAGTGTGAAGAGACTACCCAAAATCTGCGAGAAGATGTTTTCCAGCTGTCCCTCAGATAAAGGATTAATGTAAAAAATGTATAAAGAACTCAAAAAAATCAGTCCTCCCAGATTTAAAGACCCAATCCAAAAATGGGCATCTCAGATGAACACACACTTCTCAGATGAAGAAGTACAAACAGCAAATAAATACATGAGAAAATGTTCAACAGCACTGGCCATTTGAGAGATGCAGATGAAAGTAACACTGAGATTCCACCTCACCCCAGAAAGAATAGCTAGTATTAAGAAGTCAACCAATAACAAATGCTGGAGGGGCTGTGGGCAAAAAGGAACCCTTCTCTACTGTTGGTCAGAATGCAGGCTGGTGCAACCACTGTGAAAGTCAGTGTGGAGATTCCTCAAAAAACTATAATTGGCGGTCCCATTTGACCCAGCCATTCCCCTTCTGAGTATCTTCCCAAAAGAATTAAAAACATCCTACCATAGCGATATATGTGCACCTATGTTTATAGCTGCCCAATTCATAATAGCTAGATCTTGGAAACAACATAAATGCCCCATGACTAAGGAATGAATGAATAAAAAAGATGTGGTATTTCTATATGGAATACTGCTCAGCTATCAAGAATGATAAACTAGACTTTTTCACTCTTAAATGGATGAGTATTGAAAGTATACTTTTCAGTGAACTAAATAAGTCACACATATGGAACCATGGCATTGTTGCACTCGTGTGATGAACTGAAAATCTATGTATATAAAAAAGTAGTTAAGACAGTTAAAAATTTTTGAGGGAAAAGTAGTTGTCTCAGGGTCGTCTTCAGATTTCATTTTTAATGTGAAATGTTTATTTGAAAACAATAAAGCAATCATAAGAAAAAAGATAGTCATATAGCAGGTTTCTCTTGATTCATTGAGGCAAAAGTTTTGTGCTAATAATTTTTTGGATAATGTTTCATGTCTATATTTTTCATCCTAAATAATTTCTGTGAATATAATAATATGCAATGTGCAGATTGGTTGGTTGTGAAATTGTTTTGCTTTGGTTTCTTACTTTCCTTTTGTTAAAAAAAAGCTGGGTTGGATGCTACTTTCTTTTAGGGATTGAAATACTTCAATCCAAGCTCTCCTTAACTTGGGGTTTGTGTTGAGAAGTCTGCTGTGATTTGGTTGGGCTTTCCTTCATAGGTGATTTATTTTCTCTAACAGCCTTTATTCTTGTGTTGAATTTCTGGAATCTTGGCTATTATATGTTTTAGTGCAGGTTTTTTAAAATTATGACTAACTGGAGTTCTATATGCCTCACTTTTCTGCATGTTAAGTTCTTTTTCTTTGCCTGGAAAATTTTCTGGTACTACTTATGTAGACAGTTTTTTCTTATGTCATTCATACCGTGTCCTACATCTTCATCAACTCCAGTCAGTATTATATTATTATTTTTTGCATCATATAGCAGCTGCTGGATTGATTTCTGGTGGTCCCATGTTATTTTTAAGAAATCTTTCTTTTCATGATTGCTAATCACAATCTGGTCTTGTATATCTGAGATTCTGTCCTCACAGTGGCTCATTCTGCTTGTGTACTTTCAGTGAAATTTTAAATCTTTTGGCTATTTGAATCCATTTCATGAATTCATGTTTCCTAGGTCGGGCATTCATGGTATCCATCATTTTCCTAAATGCCTCTATGTTTTTATTCGTATCTGCTCCAGAGTCACTAAGCATTTCTTTCATTATAGGCACCACCTCTGTAGTTATCTGAGAAATTATTTCTGATTTGATTTTTTGTAGTCTTTCATTGGCTTTTTACTTCTACTGTTATCACTTCAGAGAATCCATGTGGGTGACTTTTGAATTGTTCTACTTCATTGCCCCCAGTTTTGCTTTTGGTAAGCTGGAAGCCTGGGGTTGCATCTTGTTTTGGTGTCTTCTCTTTTTCTATTTTTAAATTTTTTAGTTTACTATCTAGGTTGATGCTTGTAAATTGCTTATGGTGATTAGATTTATTGCTAGCATTCAGAACCTTTAGGAACCTTTCTCAGAGATGTCTTTCAAGGGTAGTTGGTTTTTTTTTTTTTTTTTCACCAGGGATCGAACTCACAACCTCGCATCTGCCAGGGCAGGCGCTTAAGTCACTGAGCTGAACTCCCAGCCCTAGATTTTTGAGGCAGGGTCACACTATGTAGTTCAGGCCGGCCTTGCGCTCGCATTGTAGCCCAAGCTGGCCTCGAACTCACAACGCTCCTCCTACCTCAGCCTCCCGAGTGCTGGGATTAAAGGCGTGCGCCACCATACGCCCGGCCGGTAGTTGGTTTTTGGATTTTAGTGTGTTGCAAGATCCTACCTCTTCAATTTATTGGAGATAAAAAGTTGGTGCATATTTTCTCCAGTCCCTGGTTCTTTGGCACTGGCCTATAGTACTGCTTATGACCCTGAGGTAATTGCAGTTTAGTATACCAGGAAAAACAACTGATTAGAACATTTATGCTGCCTTGGCTAAAACATTCAGCAATAACAACAGCATCAAACACAGACTGGAAAATGGCAAACTATGGTAACTATTAATTTGCCATCTTTAACTGTATGAGCTAGATTCGTGATTATATAACAAAATCTAAAATAAACCAGAAAATTGTATGCAGTAAATAAGCCCTCATTTTGATAGTTTTTCCCTCAGGGGAGAAAATTTAAAAATGGGTTGGGGGTAAAATAGAGAAATAGAAAGGAAGGAAGAGATTAGAAGCCCAACTGGAAGACAAAAAAGATTAACTAAACTTTGGGAAACTGGTGAAGAAGACAAGAGAAAGAGAGAAGGAAGAAATAAAAGCAAGAATAAGACAACTACAAAAGCAATAAAAACTAGAAACTATGTTCACAATCAGATAAAAACTAGAACAACAAGAAGAGCATGCTTAGTGAGAAGTCAAGTGAACACTGAGAAGGAGAGTAGCCTCTTCCACCCCCCTTTCTGCCAATGTAACACAGGTGAACTACAGCAGAAGGCCCAAAGAACAACCTCTCCACTCACTCCCACCACAATTGAGGTGAACTGCTTGGGAAGACCCAGAGGCCAGATGGAATGCCAGATGCACAGAAGGGTCCCAACAAGGGTAGAGAGGATAGACAGGTGAGACTAGTGGTGTGAAAAATTCAAAGCAACAATAGCAGTATAAGGCAACAAATGACTTAAGCTTCCACAGGGCTGGCAACCAACTTGGGGAGAACCCCAGGACTTGGTAACCAGTCCTTTTTTCTCAGTTTATTTTATATTTTCTTTTTTTTTGTTTTTTCCCTTTTTTTCTTTCTTTTTTTTATTTAAGAGAAAAAAGACCCATATAAGACAAAAGCAAAGGAGATAAACGACTAGAGCAGATGCACAACAGTAACATTATAGGTTTACAAAACACAATGATAGAAACTTAACAATGGTTACAATATTGCATATCCTTACCTTCAAGATTATTGTTTGCATTAACAGATATAGACATGTAAAGTTGATCTAATCATATGAATACTAACCATTCTTTCTCAATAACTAATACATTCAGCAGTATGTTCCTTTTAGTTAACTTACATATACATATTTGCAGATTTATATCTTTTTCCTTTTCCTTTCCCTCTTTCCCCATTTTATCTTCCTAATTACTTTTGCTCTTTGAGCAGTTTTTTACCGTTACATAGTATTTATTGTAGATTTTGGATCATATATACTTTTTCAGTTTCTTACACCAGGGAGACAATACAGTATTTACACAGGTGGGTTTGATTTATGTCACTTATGAGTATGGTCTCAAGTCGTGTCCATTTACTTATAAAAGTCTCAATGCAATCTTTCTTAATAGCTGAGTAGTACTCCATTGTATAAGAATACCACATCTTTTTAATCCATTCCTTGATTGATGGGCACTTGGGTTGTTTCCAAGATCTGACTATTACAAACTGGGTTGCTATAAACATGGGTGCACAAATATCACTGTGGTATGATGTTTTCAATTCTTCTGGGAAAATGCCCAGAAGTGGGATAGCTGGGTCAAATGCGATCTCTAATCCTAGCTTCTTGAGGAATCTCCACACTGATTTCCACAGTGGTTGCACCAGTGTACACTCCCACCAACAGTGGAGAAGAGTTCCTTTTTCGCCACACCCCCTCCAGCATTTGTGGTTGGTTGAATTTTAATCTTGGCCATTCTTTCTGGAGTGGGATGGAATCTCAGTGTTGTTTTAATTTGCATTTCCCGAATGACCATTGATGTCGAACATTTTTTCATATATTTATTTGCTGTTTGTATTTCTTTCTCTGAGAAGTGTGTATTCATCTCAGATGCCCATTTTTGGATTGGGTCGTTGAATTTTAGGGGCCTGATTTCTTTTAATTATTTATATGTTTTAGACACAAGTCCTTTGTCTGATGGACAATTGGCTAAGATATTTTCCCAGTTCATGGGTTTTCTTTTCACTCTGTTGGAGATTTCCTTTGACATGCAAAAACTTTTTAGTAAGACAAGATTCCAGTTGTTGATTCTGGAAAGTGTTTCCCGTGCAATTTGATTTTTGTTCATGAACTCTCTGCCTACTCCTATGTCATCAAAATTTTCACCTACTCTGTCTTCTAGTAAGTTTAGTGTCTCTGTTTTAATATTCAGATCTTTGTTCCATTTTGACTTTATTTTAATGCATGGTGATAAACATGGGTCTAGTTTTAGTTTATGGCATAGAGCAAGCTAGTTTGTCCAGCACCATTGGTTAAAGAGACTATCTTTCTTCCAATGTACATGTTTGGCCCCTTTGGCAAAGATGAGGTGGCTGAGTGTGTTTGTAGTTGTGGCTGTATCTTCTAATCTATTCCACTGATCTTCAGGTCTGTTTTGATTCCAGTACCATGCTGATTTTATCACAGTAGCTTTGTAGTATAGTTTGAAGTCGGGGATTGTGATGCCTCCTGCCTTCCCTTTGTGGCCAAGATTTGCCTTTGCTATTCTAGGTCTTTTCTGGTTCCAGATGAATTTCAGGAATGCTTTCTCTAGCTCTGTGAGGTATGTAAGTGGTATTTTGATTGGGATTGCATTAAATCTGTATAATAATTTTGGGAGAATGGCCATTTTCATGATGTTTGTTCTTCCTATCCATGAACAGGGAATATCTTTCCATTTTCTGAAATCTTCTTCGATTTTCTTCTTCAGAGTAATGTAATTTTCACTGTATAGATCTTTTACTTCCTTTGTTGGATTGATTCCTAAGTATTTCATTTTTTTGGATGTTATAGTGAAGGGTGTGGTTTCCATTATTTCTCTATCAGTGACTTTGTTGTTTGTGTACAGGAATGCTATTGATTTTTGAGTGTTCACCTTGTATCCGGATACGTTACTGAATTTGGTTATTACATCTAGAAGTCTTTTAATGGGTTTTTGGGGATCTTCTATGTAGAGTATCATATCATCTACAAATAATGATAATTTTACTTCATCCTTTCCTACCTTATTCCCTTTAGTTCTTTCTCTTGTCTAATTGCTCTGGCTAATATTTCCAGAACTATATTGAATAGGAGTGGTGATAATGGTCATCCTTGTCTTGTTCCTGATTTTAGGTTGAAAGTTTTCAATTCTTCTCCATTTAGTAAGATGTTGGCTGTTGGTTTATGATATATGACTTTTATCAGGTTGAGGTAGAGACCATCTATTCCGATTTTCTGTAGGGTTTTGATCATGAATGGGTGTTGGATTTTGTTGAAAGTTTTTTCTGCATCTATTGAGATGATCATGTGGTTCTTTTCCTTGGCCCTGTTGATATGGTGTATTACATGTATTGATCTGCATATTGTTGAACCATCCCTCCATTCCTGGGATGAATCCCACTTGATCGTGGTGTATAATCTTTCTGATAACTTTCAGTATTCTATTTGCCAGTATTTTATTAAGGATTTTTGCATCTATGTTCATTAGGGAGATTGGCCTGTAATTTTCTTTTTTGGTTGGGTCTTTCTCTGGTTTTGGTATTAGGGTAATACTTGTTTCCAGGAATGAGTTAGGGAGACTTGCTTCCCTTTTGATTTCATTGAAGAGTTTGAGGAGTGTTGGCATTAAGTCTTCCCTGAATTTCTTATAGAATTCAGCAGTTAATCCATCAGGGCCCGGGCTTTTCTTTGATGGTACGGTCTTAATTACATTTTCAATTTCATTAGCTGAAATTGGGTTATTCAGTAGTTTTACGTCTTCTTGATTCAGCTTTGGTAATTCATAGGTTTCTAGGAATCTGTCCATTTCTTCTGTGTTATCGAATCTATGTGAGTAAAGGTTTTCAAAGTAGGTATTGATGATCTTCTGTATTTCCAAAGGGTCTGTAGTGATTTCACCCTTTTCATTTCTTATTGCATGAATCTGAGTTTTTTCTTTCCTCTTTTTGATAAGGTTGGCTAGGGGCTCATCAATTTTATTTACTCTTTCAAAGAAGCAACTCTTTGATTCATTAATTCTTCGTATTGTTTTCTTAGTTTCAATTGCATTAATTTCTGCTCTACTCTTAATAATTTCCTCCCTTCTTTGGGCTTTGGACTTGATTTGCTCTTTTTTTCTAGAAGTTTGAGGTGCAGCATTAGGTTGTTTACGTGTGTTCTTTCCATTTTCCTGATGTGGGAGTATAGTGCTCTAAATTTCCCTCTGAGCACTGCTTTCATTGTGTCCCACAGGTTCCGGTAATTTGTATTTGCATTTTCATTCAATTGTAGATATTGTTTAATTGGTTCTTTAAATTCTTCTGTGACTGATTGGTTATTTAAGAGAGTATTATTTAATTTCCATGTGTTTATGGGGTTCTTCTAGGGTTTTTTTGTCATTCATTTCCAATTTTACTGTGCTATGGTCAGATAATATGCATGGAATTATTTCAATTTCTTTGCATTTACTTAAGCATGTTTTGTGGACCAGTATATGATCTATTTTAGAGAATGACCCATGTGCAGCTGAGAAGAATGTGTATTCTGATGTTGATGGGTGAAATACTCGGTATACATCTACTAGGTCCATTTGTTCACAAGTTTGATTCAGTTCTGTTATTTGTTTGCTGATTTTTTGTTTGGTTGATCTGTCTCTCTGTGACAATGGGGTGTTAAGATCCCCTGTTATAACTGTATTACTGTTTATTTGGTTTTTCATGTCTATTAAGAATTATCTTACATAGTTGGGTACTCCCATATTCGGTGCATGTATATTTATGATTGTAATCTCTTCCTCTTGAAGTTTTCCCCTAACAAGTATGTAGTGACCTTCTTTATCCCTTTTGATCATATTCGGTTTGAAGTTCACATTGTCTGCAAATGTAATAGCTACCCCCGCTTTTTTCTGGGTTCCAGTTGCTTGGAGTATTGTTTTCCAGCCTTTGATTTTTAGTCTGTGAATTTCCTTTTGAATGAAATGTGTTTCTTGTACACAGCATATTGTTGGGTTTTGTTTCTTAACCCACTCTGCCAGTCTGTTTCTTTTTATTGGTGAGTTGAGACCATTTACATTGATTGATATAACTGGTATGTACTGACTCATGCCTGTCATGATATCTTTCTGTTGTTGGTTTTCTACATTTTCTGTTTAATTATTTGCCCAGCTTAGTGGTTTCCTTTTGTTGTTGTTCTTAAGATTGTAGCTATCTTTGTCTCTTTCTAGAGTGTCTTTCAGTACTCTTTGTAGTGTTGTTTTGGTGGCCATAAATTTCTTCAGTTATTCTTTGTCATGGAAGTATCTTATTTCTCCATCAATTTTTAAGGATAGTTTTGCAGGGTATATCATTCTGGGTTGAAAGTTGTTTTCTTTCAGGATTTGAAATACTTCATTCCAAGTTCTTCTTGACTTAAAGGTTTGTGTTGAGAAGTCTCCCATGATTCTGATAGACTTTCCTTCACAGGTGATCTGTTTCTTTTCTCTGACAGCTTTTAGTATTTTGTTCTTGTGCTGTATTTCTGATGCCCTAATTATTTCATGTCTGGGTGAAGTTTTATTTTGGTTATGGTTAATTGGAGTCCTGTACGCCTCACTTATCTGAATGTCAGATTCTCTTCCCATGTTTGGAAAATTTTCTGCTATTATTTCTGCAAATAGTCTTCACAGGTCATTCATATTGACCCCTGCTTTTTCATTTATGCCTATTAATCTTATGTTATTTCTCTTGGCATCATCTTGCATCTGTTGAATTGTTATTTCCTGGTTCCTTTTTATTTTTAAGAGATCTTTTCTTTCATGATCATAGGCTCCCATGCTGTCTTCAAGGTCTGAGATTCTATCTTCAGCCTCATTCAAGTGATTTTTCAAACTTTTCATGGAATTTTTCTTTTCCTGAATTTCCCTTTGAATCTGTTTCATGCATTGTATTTGTGTCTTATATTGTTCATTCAAAGTTTCAATCATTTTCTTAAGTTCTTCTATTTTTTTATCTTTCTCTTCTTTAGATACACACAACATTTCTTTTATAATGATTGTCATTTCATTTTTTAGCTGAGAGATTATTTCTGATTTGAATTTCTCTATAGCTTCATGGAGTTGTTTCTTTACTGCATTTGCTATCATTTCAGAAAGTTCAGTTTTGTGCTCCCATTGTCTTCCATTTCAGTGTCTCTTGGGTTTGTTCTCAGTGGGCTGGGGGATTGAGACTGCCTCATGGTCTTTTGTTTTGTCATTTTCTTCTGGGACCTGTGTGGCTGGGCAGGCAGCCTCCCATTGAATTGTACTGGAACACTGTGTTGGGTAGAGCTTCAATCATCCAGTATCCCTGTGGCTAGCCGGGGCACACCCCCAGATTATGGCGCTGGACCCTTGTACTCTGTGGTCTGTGAGGCTGGCTGCGTGTTCCCCTGATGTACTTTGTTGGGTTGATCTGGGATGCTGGGCTCTGTGTCCTTTGATGCTGGCCAGGCATTCCCCTGGTGGGTTATGCTGAGACGTGGGACTGGGTAGAGCTGGTCCTCTGTGCAGCTAGTGAGGGCACACTCCCGGAGTGTGCTACTGGAGCCTCTGCTTTACTGGGTGGGGGCTGAGACCTCCAGGATCCAGGTGGCTAGGCAGAGCACACCATGGAGTGTGATACCACCTGGATCTTGAGTCTGACTGCCAGGAGTTCAGAGCTTCTGGAGCTCAGGGCAAGCCTGGGCAACTCCCAGTCATATACTGCTGGGACCTTGCTCCTGGTTGGGCGGGTTCACAACCTCTAGGACCTGCTGTGCTGGCCGCACCATGAACAATGGAGCTCGTGCCTTGTGCTGTGCTGGGCAGAGCTCAAGTTCTCTAAGGCCCTGCAGCCACGCTGGCCAGTCCCTGATGAGCAGCTCTGGGCCTCTGGGCTGGGCTGAGCTCAGGACCTCTGTGTCCTGTGAGGCTGGCTGGACGTTCCCCTGGTGGGCTGCGCTGAGATGCGGGACTGGGTATAGCTGGATCCTCTGCACAGCCTCAGCAGGCGCACTCCCGGAGTGTGCTGCTGTAGCCTCCACCTTACTGGGTGGGGGCTGAGACCTCCAGGACCCAGGCAGCTAGGCGGAGCGCACCCCAGAGTGTGTCTTTTCTTTCTTTTCTTTCCTTTTTCTTCTTTTATTTCCTTTCTTTTTTTCTCTCTTTTTAACTATTGGGGAGAACTCCAGCCAAAGAAAACTAATCCCATTCCCCATACTCAGAGACCAAGTTCAGATAATTCTTTGAATACTTCTTCACTCATTTCTTTTCAACCCCCTTCTCTAGTTTCCCAAACCTTGTGTGATCATTCTTTGTCCTCCAGCCCTGCTTCTATTTCTTTTCCAGGTATCTTTATTTTATACACTCTCCTTCCTAAATCTCCCCACCACAGGGTAAAAATACTCTACCAAAGGGAAACACTTTGCATACAAACTCCTGATTTATGATCAGTTCTATTATATACCTATAGACTCTTCTTCTATGGACTAAAGTACAAAATCAATAGTTAACCACAATTTGTCAGTTTCTAAATTGTGCTTGATGCTATTGTTATGGTTAACTTTACTACTTTAGCTAGAATCTCATATTTGCTATAATCAGTAGTTCTCCTTTCTGTAAAAAATACTGGGAAGCTCTGGGGTAATAACCTCACCACAACCCTACACCAAAAGACTGGGGACTGAGCTAAACAGATACCAGCATCCTAGCATTAATTAATTGGGATGATAGGATCCTTTGACAGACACAAAGCAAGAATTCCCTACACACAGAAGACACTCCTGAAGAATAGATGCTTCCTAACAAGCCCTTAATACTAATGATATAGCTACCCACTATAAAAACTCACAAGGATCATCACAGAGAACAAAATAAAAATTTTTTGAAATATAAAATGACAAGATGAAGAAGCAAAATACAATCTCAGACCTCCAGCTCTCCCAGAACAAGTCCAGAAGACATTGACACAGGAGGAATTGAAAGATACACACCTGAAATCTGAAATGTTACCAACCAAAGTAAAGAAACAAGTTCAGGAGGCCACAGAGGAAATCAGATAAGAAATAATCTCTCAGGTAAAAAAAAAAAAAAAAAAAAGAAATGTCAACATTTGTAAAGCAAATGCTTAGCAAATCTAAAGTAGAGAGATTAAAAAAAATGGGGCTGGGGATTTAACTCAGTGGCATAAGCACCTGCCTGGCAAGCATGAGGTTGTGAGTTTGATCCCCAGTACCAAAAAAGCAAAGCAAAACAACAATGACCACAACAAAACAAATGAAAAACCCCCACAAAAAACCCAATGATGATAGGAAGAGGATGGAAATTGTGAATGATCAATATAGGAAAAAAATACAATGCATGAAATGGATTCAGATATTCAGGAAATTAAAAGTTTCACTGAAGGCTGGAAAAACCACTTAGATGAAACTGAAGACAAGACTTTCAGACCTTGAAGACAGGATTGCTGTTAATGATCATAAAAGGAAAGATCTCTTGAAAATAACAAAGCAGCAGGAAACAATAATTCAACAGCTGCAAGACAACATTAAAAAATAGTATAAGACTAATTGGTTTCAGTGAAAAAGGAGTCGACACAAATGATAAAGTTCAACACTAATTCATGATAAAAACCATACAGAAAATTGGAATAGACGGTCTTTACCTCAATCTGATAAAAACTGTCTATGACAAACCAACAGCTAACACCATAGTAAATGGACAAAAACTGAAAGCTTTCATTCTAAAATCAGAATAAGACAAGGATGTCCACTATCACCACTCCTATTCAATACAGTTCTGCAAACATTAGCCAGAGCAATTATATAAGAGGAAGAAAAGAAAGAAGGATAGGAAAGGAAGTTAAATCATCATTATTCGCAGATAACATGATATTCTACATGGAACACCTAAAAACTCCACCAAAAGACTTCTAGAATTAATAAAAAATTCAGTAGCATAGCTGGATACAAAATTAACACTCAAAAATCAATAGCATTCCTGTACACAAACAACAAAGTCATTACATGGAAATTAGGGAAGCCCACAACCTTCACAATAGCATCAAAAAAGTGAAATACTTAGGAATGAATCTAACAAGGGAAATGAAAGATCTATACATTGAATATTACAGCACTCTGAAAAAAGAAATCAAATAGGATATCAGAAAATGGAAAGATATTCCTTGCTCAAAACATTGTGAAAATGGCCATACTCCCAAAACTGTCATACAGATCTAATGCAGTCCCATTCAAAGTACCATTAGCATACTTCACAGATCTAGAAAAAACATTCCTAAAATTCATTTGGAAATAGAAGAGACATAGAGTAGCAAGGCAATCCTGGGCAACAAAGGCAAGGTAGAAGGCATCATAATCCCTGACTTGAAATTATACTACAAAGCTACTGTGATAAAATCAAGATGGTACTGGCAAAAACAAAACAAAACACCTCAGATCTGATGACCAGTGAAACAGATTAGAAGACTCAGACACAACTCCAAACACAGACACCTTATCTTTGACAAGAGGCCAAACATGTCCACTGGAAGAAAGATAGCCTCTTTAATAAGTGGTGCTTTAAAAACTGGCTTTCCACATGACAAAGACTAAACCTACAGCCATGTCTATCACCATGCACTAAACTAAACTAAAAATGGATCAAAAGTTTAAATATTGAAACAGAAAGACTAAATCTGTTGGAAAAGAAAGATACAAGGGTAGGCAGAGGGTTCATGAACAAAAATCAAACTACACAGTAAGTACTTCAAAGAATCAACAGCAATGGGGATCTCATCTTATTAAAAAGTTTCTGCATGCCAAAATAAATCACCAATAATGTGAGAAGAAACGCAGAGAGTGGGAAAAAATTTTAGCCAACTGTCCCTCAGACACAGTACTTCTATCTAGAACTTATAAAGAATTGAAAAAAAATCAGGCCCCCCAAATTCAAAGACTCAATCCAAAAATGGGCATCTGAGATGAATACACACTTCTCAGATGAAGAAATACAAATGCAAATAAATATATGAAAAAATGTTCGACATCATTGGTAATTCGAGAAATGCAAATTAAAACAACACTGAGATTCCATCTTACCCCAGAAAGAATGGCTCTCATCAAGAAATCAACCAATAATATGCTGGAGGGGTTGTGGGGAAAAATGCTTCTTCACTGTTGGTGGGATTGTAGACTGGTACAACCCCTGTGGAGATCAGTGTGGAAATTCCTCAAAAAACTAGGACTAGAGTTTCCATTCAGCATAGATATTCCCCTTCTTGGGATTTTCCCAGAAGAATTAAAAACATCATACCACAGCAATATATGTGCACTCAAGTTTATAGCAGCACAGTTTGTAATAGTTAAATCTTGGAAACAACACAAATCTCCATCAACCAAGGAATGAATAAAAAAAAGATGAGATCTTTTTATACAATGGAGTACTACTCAGCTATAAAGAAGGGTAAACTTGAGGTTTTTATAGGCAAATGGATGTCACTAGAGACCATACTTATACGTGAAATAAGTCAAACTCACATGTATAAGCATCATCTAGTCTCAGTAGTGTAAGAAACTGAAAGAATAAATAAGATGCAAAATCTGCAATTGATGTTGAGAAAGGGAAAGAAACTAATCACAAGGAAAAAACTGGGATGGATGAAAGGAGAAATGAAGAAATGGAAAAGTAAATATATATATATGATAGCATAATTATACTACTCATTTCTTTTTGTTCATTGAAAAGATCGATTTGTGCTTATATTGATTAATTTTGCATCCCTATATCTTGTAATCTGAGTAGCTTCTTTAAAAAACAATATGCAATATATTAATCATTGTTAATTTATTAACCTGCTTTAAAACTCTGTATTATCATTTTTTTACTTTTCTCTCTTTAAAATAAAATAAACAATCATGACAAAATATAACAAAACATAAACAAAAATAAGAAAATAAGAAAAAAATGTACATTTCAAGGCGTATCTCTGCTGTCACTGGTAAACAACATGGACAGACAGAATCCAAATTCATGTTGATTATTCCCAGAAAGTCAGCTGTGGATTAACAGCAGGGTAGTGGATAATCCCAGCAAACCTGCACCTTTAGTTCCAGTGAAGTTCAGGTTTGCTTCTGGCTGTGAGGATGTGTCTCCTGCTGGCTTGAACTCAGCAGATCTTATACTGATACTGGCAGTCCTAGATGGAGGCAGTGTGCAGTTGTTCTGAGTTCTGAGCTTAGCCCCTCTATAAAAGCGTTACTGGTCCCTTGCTTTCTTCCAGCGGACATCTGAACCCAAATAACTCACCAACCACAGCAATCAGCCGGGACCACTGCTGTGTTCCACTGGTGCATTTCTCCGCAGAGGCCTCTCAGGTTGCCTGTAGTCACCGTGTATCTGCTGCTTGGAGCTGCCCCTCCCACACAGTGAGTCTGGGCTTAAGGAGAAAGTGCCAACTGCCACCTCCTCCTTCTCCATTGAAGACTCTTTACATTGGCTTTAATTCTTGCTTTAGATCTTCCTGGGTCATGAGGACCTAATTCCCTCATTTTTCTCTTCCTCACGTTGCTATATTCCAGGGTAAGGATACCATCTCACAGACATTCTTTCTTTGCTCTTCATGCTTAAAAATATTTCTTTCTCTAGAGTGTGAAGAATTTTAAAAATGGTACATTCTGTTAGTTTTTCTTTGTCTAAGGATATTTTAATTTTACCCTCATTCCTATGGACTATTTTTAACTGTTTATATAATTCTGGGGGTAATGATTTTGTCTACTATCCTAGTACTTTCAAGCTGCTAGCTCATTGTCTTCAGGACCTGTCTGTGGTCATTGAAATAGTTTCTCACAAATGTAAATTGTCATTTTTCAAAGATTATTTTGAGATTTAAAATGTTGGTTTTCACTGGTTTGCTATGATATGTCTAGTTGTTTTGTTTTTGATTTATTGCATTTATTGAATTCTTTCTGTATTTTACAAAATTTGGGAAGATTCCAGTAATTATGTTTTTCAAATTTTTTTTGTCCCAATTTCTTTCTCCTCCCCTGGGAATTCAATGACAAGAATGTTAGATATTTCAATGTTGTTGTACATGTCTCTAAGGCTCTTTCCATTTTTAAAATTTTTTCTTTATCTCTTGTTCCTCATATCTATCTTTACTGAATACTTTCTGTTGATCTATTTTGCAGCCCACTTATTTTTGGCTAGTATCTGTTTTGTTGTGCTCACAAAAGGCTATCTAAAATTCTGGATATTGTGTTTCTAAATTCTTAATTTTAAATTGGCTCTTTTATTATGGTTTTTGTTTCTCTGCTGAGTGCCTGTATTTTCCATTCATTTCTAGTTTATTAGTGTTTACATCAAGAACCATAGTTAGCTACTTTAAAGTATTTTTCTAATAATTCCAATATTTGGGCCATATTTTGATTGTCTTTTCCCTTGATAATTGGGCACATCTTTTTGGTTCTTTTAGTACATTAAATAATTTAGGATTGCAAAATTCAAAACGAAAATGTTGGTTTGATTCCGAGTCTTCTTATCCCCTGTATAATGCTAATTTTTGTTTGTTTTAATAAGCGATCAGCATAATTGGTGCAGTGAAAAGTATCTCTAGCTTCAGTTAAATTTCCAATACATTGCTAACCTCCTTCTTTACCTATCCCGTGCATGTGCTACTCATCTGTTAGTATGAAACTTGTAGTTTACATTTTAGTTCAGGTCTCAAAATCTTTGCTGTGCTTCTTTTGATCTGTCCAACATATACACAGCTCTGAGTGTATACCAGAATTGCTAAAATATGTGATTTTAAAAGGATAATCAAAGAAATCTTTGAGTAAAGACTTGAATGAAATGAGGGAACAAGCCAAGAGAGTACGGAGGTTGACAGTAGAGAGAAGAGTGTGCCAGGTTAATTTAAATAAATAAACTAGGCCAACCCATAGGATCATGGATAGAGCTAAAAAGAAAGAAATGGTTGAGAATATATTGACGTAAAATGTAAATAATTTAAAAATTTTTATTAATACGTATTTGCCATATGCAATGATCCCATTCATTACAGGGAATTTGTACCTGTATGTAACATTTTCTTTTTGTTGTTGTTGTTGCCATTTCACTCCCTTCCTTTCCTCCATTTCCCATTTCTCATTTACAAAACTTTGTTTCCATTTCCTTTCAGTTCCCTTTCTTTAATCCTTTTTCCCTTTCTTACCTTGCCCCTCCTCACCCTTGTTCCCCTTCCCATTTGAACATGTCCTTTCTACTTCCCAATATCTATACTCTATTTTGGTCCTTATTTACCCTGTCTTTGAGTTCCTCACACAAGAGAAACAGTGTGGTATTTAAACTTGTAAGTGTGGTTTATTTCACTTAACATCATCATCTCAAGGTATATTCATTTTATGTAAAAATGACTGAAGTTTATCCTTTGTAGCAGAGCAGTACTCCATTGTATATAAATACCACAATATCCATTCATCCATTGATGGGCATCTGAGCTGTTTCCAAGATTTAGCTATTCTAAATTGTGCTGCTATAAACATGGGTATGCATAAATCACTGTGGTATGATGCTTTTAACTCTTTCGGGAAGATACCTTGGAAGGGCACAGTTGGGTCAAATAGAGCCTCTAGTTTTATTTTTTTGAGGGATCTTCATACTGATTTCTATCATGGCTGTACCAATATACACTCTCACCAACAATGGAGGAGGGTTCCTTTTTCCCCACATCCACACCAACATTTGTTATTGGTTGATTTCTTGATATAGACATTTTTTCTAGAGTGAGACGGAATCTCAGTGTTGTTTTAATTTGCATTTCTCAAGTGACCAGTGTTGTTGAACACTTTTTCATATATTTATTTGGTGTTTGTACTTCTTTGTATGAAATGTGTCTGTTCAATTTAGATGTCCATTTTTAGATTAGGTCTGTAAATTTGAGGTGGGGTCTGGTTTTTTAAAGTATCTTATATAATCTAGATGTTAGTCCTTAGTCTGAGGAGTAGCTGGTGCAATTTTTTTCCCATTCTGTGTGTTGCCTCTTCACTCAGCTGGTAGTTTCTTTTGCTGTGCAAAACCTTTTTAATTTGATGTGATCCTAGTTGTTGATTCTCTATATTATGTGCTGTGTGCTTGGGGTTTTTTTCATAAGGTCTTTGTCTATACCTATGTCTTTAAGAGTTTTACCTATTCTATATTCCAGTAGATTTAGTTTTTCTGTTTTTGTCTTTTGATATTTTCTCTATTTTGATTTTAGTTTAGTGCATAGTGAAAGTTATGAGTCTATGTTCAGTCTTTGGCATGTGGAAAGCAAGTTTTCCCAGCATCATTTATTAAAGGGGTTATCTTTCTTCCAGTGAAAGTGTTTGGCCCCTTTGTGAAAGATAAGGTAGACTGTGCTTCAAGTTGTTTCCACATCATCTATTCTATTCCATTGATCCTTGGGTCTTTTTATTTGCTGTTTTTATCATGGCAGTTTTATAGTACAATTTCAAATCAGATAGTGCGTCACTGCCTGCATTGCCCTTGCTGCCCAGAATTGCTTTTGCTATTCTAGATCTCTTCTGTTTCCATATGAATTTTAGGATTGTTTTCTCCAGTTCTGTAAGGTATTCTGTTGGTATTTTGTTTGGTGTTCCATTAAATCTGTACTGCAATTTTGGAAGGATGGTCATTTTCACTATATTGGTTTTGTCTATCCAAGAACAGGCTCTGCCTATCCAGGAATAGGTTCTGCCAATTCTATTTTCTGATAGCCACTTTTGTCTACTTTTTCAGAGTACCATAGTTTCCAATGTATATGTCTTTCGCTTCTTTCATTAGATTGATTCCTATGTATTTCATTTTCTTTAATGCTATTGTGAAAGGTGTTGTTTCCTTAATTTCTCTTTCAGTGAGTTTGTTATTTGCGTACAAGTACTATTACTACTAATACTACTATTGATTTTTGAGTGTTGACTTTATATCATGCTATGCTGCCAAACTTAGGCATTAATTCTAGGAGCTTTTTGGTGGAGTTTTTGGGGTCTTCTTTATGGAGTATCATGACATCATTAAGGTAAATAAAAATACCTTAACTTCTTCTCCTATCCATATTCTTTTTATTTCTTTCTCTTGGCTCCTTGCTCTGGCTAATGTTTCCTAAACTATTTTGAACAGGAGTAGTGATAGTGGGCATCCTTCTCTTGTTCTTCATTTTAGAGTAAAAGCTTTCAGTTTTTGTCCATTTCATTTGATGTTGGCTATCAGTTTTTCATAAGTGGCTTTTATCAGATTGAGATAAAGACATTCACTTCCAATATTCTTTAGAGTTTTGTCATGAATGTGTGTTGGACTTTGTCAAATGCTTTTTGTGCATCTATAGATGGTTCTGTTAATATGGTATATTGCACTTAATGATCTGTTTATGTTAAACCATTCTTGCATCCATAGGATGAATCCTACTTGGTCATGGTGCATAACTTTGATGATTTGCTACATTGTGTTTGCCAGTATCTTACTGAAGATTTTTGTGTCTGTGTTCATCAGGGAGATTAGTCTGTTGTTCTCTTTTGGTTGGAGTCTTCTTTTGGTTTTGGTATTAGGGTAATGTTTCTCTCCAGGAATGAGTTTGAAAATATTGCTTCCCTTTCAATTTTGTTAAAGAATTTGACAAGTGGCAGTATTGCGTCTTTGCTAAATTTCTTTTAGAATTTAGCAGTGAATTCATCAGCCCTGGACTTTTCATTGTGGGTAATTTTTATTTAATTACTTCTTCAGTTTGTTGACAAATACTAGATTATTTAGAATTTTTATATCTTCTTGATTCAGCTTTGGTGATTTATGTGTATCTAGGAATCTGCCTATTTTTGGGGTGTTTTCTGTCTTTTTAGAGTACTGGCTCTAGATCTTTTGTATTTCTGCAAGATCCATTGTGACTTCATCCTTTTCATTCCTAATTGCATGAATTTGGGTCTTTTCTTTCCTTTTTAAAAAAATTATTTTATTTTATTTTTTGTATTTTTTTTTTGTTTTGTTTTTTGTTTTTGAGACAGTGTCTCACTATGTAGTCTAGGCTAGTAAGAAACTCACAGTGATCCTCCTACCTCAGTCTCTTGAGTGCTGGGATTCCAGGTGTGTACCACCATGCCTGGATATGCCTCTCTCTCTCTCTCTCTCTCTCTCTGTCTCGATAAAGTTGGTTAAGTGTTCATCTATTTTATTTAATCTTTCAAAGAACCAACTCTTCAATTCATGGACCCTTTGTATTGTTTTCTTAGTCTCCATCCCATTAATTCCTACTCTGATCTTCATAGTTTCCTTCCTCATAATAGATGTGTATTTAACTTGCTCTTTTTTTCCCAGAACTTTGACAACATTAGATTATTTGCACTTGCTGTGTTTTTCTGATGTAGAAATTCGCTGCTAAAAGTTTCACTCTTAGAACTGCTTTTACTGTGTCTCATATGTTCCAGTATGTTGTATTGCCATTATCTTTTACTCATAGAAACTGTCTAATTTCTTCAATTTCATCTGTGATTCACTGGTTGTTCAGGAGGGTATTATTTAATTTCAGTGTGCTTATGTAGTTTTTGTACTTTGCCATTTTTCAAATTTCTTTGCACTTTGATCTGATAATATGAACAGGATAATATCAATTCCTTTGCATTTACTTAAGGTTGTTCTATGAGCTAATATGTGATCTCTTTTGGAGAAAGTCCCAAAGAGCTGAAATGAATGTGTCTTCTGCTGTTGTTGGATGGGACACTGTGTAGATGTCTACTACATCCTTTTGTTTAAATGTTTGGTTCAGCTCTAATGTTTATTTGTTGATTTTTGTCTAGTTTTTCTATTTGTGACAGTGTTTTATTGAGGTCCCCTATTACAATTGTATTAGGGTTATCTAATTTTTCAAATGTATTAGTGTTTGCTTTATATATTTGGGTGTGCCTGTAACTGGTGCATATGTATTTATGATTGTTATCTTTTTCTCTTGAATTTTTCCTTTGGCAAGTCTGTAGAGACCTTCTTTGTCTCTTCTGATCAGTGTTGGCTTGAAATCCACTTTGCCTGCATGTATAAGTCTGCCAAAAAATGTGTACACACTTCAGGAAGAGAAAAAGTGTATGATACTGGACAGTGTGGCACATGCCTGTATTCCCAGCACTTAGGAGACAGAGGCAGGAGGACTGCTGGGTGTTTGAGGTTAGCTTGGGCTACAAAGTAAGTTTAAGGGCAGCCTGAGCTGCATAGTGAAATTCTGCCTCAAAAAGACTAGAAAAAACGCGTGTCATGTTTTTTCAACAGGTGGTGTTATCCTTGTATAGGGGACCCTAGAGGATGTTGTATATTGCATAAAACCCCACTGTGCTGCCAGTTCTTAGAGAAGAAATTTTTAAAGCATATGCAGCAATTTCAGTGATCAAAGTTACCCAACACAGCAGTTTTCTGTACATGTAAATGTCTGGAAGCTAATGGCCACCACCTTGAGCACTTCTCGTAATTGTAGAGGCTAAAGATAACTTGTACTAATTTCATGATATCTCAATAAATTTAGTATTAAAATGTTTATACAATTTTTCTTTTCCTGAAGTGTGTAGGTATTCTTTTGGTGGACTCTGTAGAATAGGTATCCCTGCTTTTTTTCTGGGCTCCTGTTGATGGAGTATTATTTTCCATCCTTGACTTTTAGTGTATGAACTTCTGTTTGAATCAAATGTGTTTCTTGTACGCAAAATATTGTTGGATCTTATTTCTTGATCCTTCCTGCCCATCTGTTTCTTTTGATTGGTAAATTTAGACCGTTCACATTGATGGTTATTACCAATAGGTATTGATTTATATTTGTCATTATATTATTTTCCTGTTGCTGGTTCCCTTTCTTTTCTCTTCTATTTAATTTCTTTCCTTGCTTGGTGGATTCATTCTATTGGGATTCTTGAAATTATCTTCCTTGTCTTCTTCTAGACTGTCCTTCACAACTTTTTGGATTGCTGATTTGGTGATTCTGAAGTTCTTTAGTTGTTCTTTATCATAGTAGTGTCTTATTTCTCTGTCAGTTTAAAAAAAGTTTTTTTTGGTGGGGTACATCAAACTGGAATGGAGGTTGTTTTCTTTTAGGGCTTGAAATACTTCAAACTGTCCTTGACTTGATGGTTTGTGTTGAGAAGTCTGCTATTATTCTGATGGGTTTTCCTTTATAGTTGACTTTTTTGTTTTCTCTAACATCTTTTAATAATCTATTCTTGTGTTGAATTTGTGGAATCTTGGCTATTATATGCATTGGTACAGTTTTTTTTTTCTGGTCATGACTAACTGGAGTTCTATATGGCTCATTTATCTGTGTGTCAAATTCTTTTTCCATACTTAGAAAATTTTGTGCTATTGTATTTGGGAAGGCTTTTTTATGTCCTTTGTGCCATCTTCTGATTTTCGTTGATTCCAATTAATCTTACATTATTCTTTTTTGTGTCATCTGGCATTTGTTGGATTGATATTTTAATAGTCCCTTGCTATTTTTAAGGAGTCTTTCATTTGATAATTGCCAAACACAAACTTGTCTTCTAGACCTGATACACTCTTTTCACATTGGTTGATTCTGCTGGATATACTTTCAATAGATTTTTTGATCTCCTGGATATCTGTTTGAATTTGTTTTATGGCATGCACTTCTTTTCTATATTGGGCATTCATGGTTTTCTTATTTCTTGTAGGCTCTCTATATTTTAAAAAATCTTTATGTACTCTAGTTTCAGTTTATTTTCTTCATTATGGTTATTATCTCTTTAATTATCTGTAATTATTTCTGTTTTGGTTTTGTTAAGAGATTTATTCATCTCTTCTATTACTCCCACAACTACCATTTCAGAAAGTTCAGATGGGTGGCTTTCGTTTTCTTCCACCTTAATGCCTCATGGATTCACCTTGGGCAAGTTAGGCCTGTTGGGTTGCAGCTTAGTTCCATGTTTTCTCATTTTATATTTTCTTTTTTTGTTTATTTGTTTTCTGCATTGAGGATTGTAAATTGCTTTTGGTAGGTAACTTTATTACTAGTATCGAGACCTCTTAAGGAAATAACTACTTTTTAGAGATGTCTTGTAGGCACTGCTGGCTTTTGGCTTTTGAGTCTGTCCCATGATCCTGACTCTTCAACTCATTAGGGATGAAAGATTGCTATTTGTTTGGCCTAGCACCCAGTTCTTTGGCCCTAGACTATATTTTTTTTATGAAGCCTAGACAATCTAGGTATTGACATACAAGAAAGATCAATTGATTACAAGTATGTCACCTTGGGTAAAGTAGTAAATTCAGTAATAGCAATAGCATCAAACTGGAAAACGGAAAATGACAAAGTAAAATCATTAATAATTTGCCACGTTTAACTCTAGTTTGAGGTTTACAGTTATATAAAATCTAACACAAATCAGAAAATTGTATACAATAAATATTCACTTAATCAAGAAATTTTATGCTAAGGGGAAAAATTTAAAAAGGAGAAGAAATAATAAATGAAAGAAGAAAAAGAGATTAGAAGCAAGGCTTGAGGACAGATTACCCAAGCCTCAGGAAAGTAGTGAAGAATATAGGAGGTAAGGAAAGAAGGAGAAAGTAAAAAGAACAAAACAAAAAAGAAAACTAAAACCAAAGTTCACATTCACAAAAACAAAACAAAACAAAACATTTAAAAAACCCCACTAACCCCAAAATTTTAAAAAGATGAATAGCAAA
This sequence comes from Dasyprocta punctata, assembly GCA_004363535.1. NCBI lineage: Eukaryota > Metazoa > Chordata > Mammalia > Rodentia > Dasyproctidae > Dasyprocta > Dasyprocta punctata. The sequence goes on from RJWM01013494.1 coordinate 40,181, forward strand.
AAGAAAAAAAAAATTTTTTTCTTTGTGATTTCAAGCATGTGGTTAACTTCTGGGGTCTGCAGTTTCAAGGCAGTGTCCAATGCAAGGTGTGACTCTGTTCTTGGATAGACAAGCGAGGTAGTTTGAGCCTACATCTGTTGTGGATAATCCCAGCAAGCTGGTAGTAGGATGAGGGCAGTGTGCCAGTTTGGGACTTTCAGATCCACAGAAACTCCGGCTGAAACTGGCCTCTGGTCATGGAGGTATGGCCTGAGTTATTTAGCTTATAACACACTAAGTGTGTGTTTCCAGACTGACTACAGTTCCCTAACCATGGACATCTCTCATGGATGTCCCTTATCCAGTCACTGTGAGAATTTAATACTGGGCACCCTGAGAAGAAGCCAGTTTACAACAGTTCTGAATCCCAAGTTCAGTTGGCCCCTCTCTAAAATGGTGTCCAACCAGGCAGCCTGTCCAGGAGATATGGCATATGCTTGAACTGGGGTCACTCATCGGCTGTTGTGCTTGGCATCCACTGCTGTGTTCTGCCACTGTGTTTCTCCCTGCAGGCCTCTGAAGTCATGTGCTGTTACTATTTCTCTATAGATTCAATCTTCCTTCCTCTTGCCAAGAGCCATGGCTGGGAAAAAAAAGTGCAGATTGCTCCTTCCTTTTTTCTGCATTGTGGTCTGACTCTTCGATTCGTGGATAGTCTCCAATTTTCCCTTCAGATCCCCAGGATCCACTTCCATCATTTTTTTCTTCTCCAAGTTGTTATTTTTCCAGCATTTGGATTCCAGACCTTGGAGAGAGTGATTTATTGCTGGTTACTGTTCCACCATCTTCCTGGAAGTCCCTGAAATGTAATGAAGTACCTTCTAAAAATAATTTTCCTAGGTATATCCTATTTTATTGCTAGTCATTAGCCCAGGACTGCTCAACTAGTGGCTATTCTCAGGGCCTTGCCATTGAGCTGCCTCCTCTTACAAGGTGACAGTTTACTTCATCCTGTGCTAGACAGAGAGCATCCCTCTCTAATGCTTTGCCTTCTCTTTAGCTCTCAACTGAAAAAGTGATAACACACTTTTAAGTTACTAATTGATTGACTTTGAGTTAATCAAAAGGTAAATATTCACATTTGGGCCTTACCCAATCAGTTGAGCTCTCCATGCTGGCCTAATGACTAGCCAGAAAACAAGGATGTCAGTCAAACAACCTCAGGGAATTAACTTCCGTCAGCAACTTGAATGAGCTAGCGAGAGCACTTTGAACTCTAGGTGATGCCACAGATTCAGCTGCCACCTTGATTTTTGTCTTGTAACACTGCACTTAGTTCTCGTATTTTTTATGTCTCTTCAATCTGGAACAGTTCCTCAGGCATTTTTTTTTTTTTTGCTTTCATGATACTGACATTTTAAAAACCATAAACCAGACATTGTAGAATGTCTCTCAATTTGGAGTTGTCTGATATATCCTCATGCTTAGATTATATTTTGTTTTGCAGGACAATTGTATAAATATTGACATGTTCTCAATACATCTCATTAGGAGGCACATGATATGAGCTTATCCTAATATTTGTGACATTAGCTTCGAGCACTTAATCTGCATGATATCTGCCATATTTCTGCACTATAAATTATTTTTCTTAAGATTAACAGAATGGTATATGGAAAAATACTTGACCGTATAATTATTCTGCCCCTAAATTACTCTCACCAAAAATTCAGGATTCTTTGATGATTGTTGCCTAATTCAACTGTCACCATCTTTAAATTATCCCAATCTATTGCTTCATTTACTTTTAAGTAATCTGGTTTTCCCTAGAAGCATCTAGAATCTATAAGTGTACCATCATTTTATAATTCTAATACTTGGATTTAATAATAGTGTTTTTTTTCTTTCTTTGTGCTCCTAGATACTCAGTTTATTTTTTAATCTGGACATTCCATTCTTATGGAAAATTGTATTTTCTCCCATTTTCTCATTTCTAGAATTCTTAGTAGTCAGATAATATACCTCCTACGTTGCTCTTTTTTGTTTCTTCACTGTAGTCCCTCTTTTTAATCTTTTCTTTGCTGTGTTATCTGAGACTTATCAGTCCAATCTCTTTATCAAATATTTAATTTTATAATATTTAAATTTTATTGAGCTATTTTTTGATCTGATTATTGCTTTGAAAAAAATAACATCCTGTTCATAAATCATATGCAGTAACTTCCCTTTCCTCACTAATAAAGATACCAAAATGTCTGAATGTTCTTTTCATTTATTTTTCTGTCATTAGTTAGATTCCCTGCACCCTACCTTTGTTTTATTTGTTTCAATATTGTGTGTTAGACGCTTTCATCTAATTACTGGTGACTTAGTCATATTTTATAAATATTATAAATACTATAGCTTATAGTTTATAAATTTATAAATTAAGCTTAAATTTGTAAGTTGATATATTTTATAGGTTTTTGTTTGTATTTTTTTGTTTTGTTTTTAGTGCTGGAGCTAGAACTCAGACCCTTGCACATGCCAGTCAAATTCTCTACCATAAATCAATACCCTCAGCCCCCATTCTATTTTGTAATGAAGTACTGAAAAGGTTGGGTGGTACTATTACATTGGTAGGCTTCATTATAGGCAATCAATTGTTAGAATTTTCACAACTAGGGCATTTGGTTCCTTCATATTTTGAACCTACTAGGGGTGGAGTGAGGTAAATCAATATTCTTTCTGAGAGTCATCTGAATTTATAGCACCCTGCTCTTTTCTGTTACCATCTCCCTCTCTTTTCCATCTTCTAGAAGTTTGCTGGTATTTTTGTAGTTGGTGTTTTTTATTTCACTTCTTGATTTTGTGAGTTTATCTTTTTAAAGAACTCATTTAATGACATTTTAGGTAGAATTTGGGAGGGAGAAATGTTAAACTTCTATGGCCATCTATTTCTGGCTATTTTAATATATTTATTATATGTTATACGAACTTACCTATCTATCCTTTATGGTTTGGATCTTAAATGTGTTTTAAAAGCCTATGTGCAGGGGCCGGGGATTTAGCTCAGCAGCACAGGGCCTGCCTAGCAAGCGCGAGGTCATGAATTGGATCCCTGCTGAAGGATTGCTTGCCAGCCTATGGAGCTGCTGGTACTTGGTTAAACCTTTAGAAGGTGAGCCTAGTATAAGAAAGATATGCCCTGGAAGTTGGTTTTGGGACCCTGGCCCTTCCTCTCTCCATTGACTTCCTAGTCACCATGAGGTAAACAGTCTCCTTCACCATGTGCTGCTGCCATAGTGTACCGTGCTTCTCCAGGCCCAAAGCAAAGTAACCAAATGGCCATGGCCTGATACCTCTGAAACCATTAGCCCAAATAAACCTTTCCTCCTTTAAGATAACTGACTCATGTAATATTTATACTTGTGGAAATTTATTTAAAATTGCATTGTATCTATTATTTGTGGTAACAGACATCTTTATAACACTAGGTCTTCCACTCTAGGAATTCTCCATTCATTCTTTGATATATTTCAGTAAATTACTACTAGGTTCTCCACAGAGATAGGGTTTTCTGTAATCTTATTGACTGATATTTCATTATTTTGAGTGTTACAGAGAACAGATCCCTACTCCATTTCTCCCATTATACTTTCTAACTTATTATAGAAAATAAAACTATTCATTAGTGTGTTTGCCTTGTATCTGATTGCTTTGATGAATTCATATAAATTCTGAAAAGTTGATTCTTTGATAAAAATGTTTATAAATGTAATTTTAAGTGCATATCATACTTTATAATAAAATTATAAAGTAAAGCTGTTTTTCCTAAGCTTAATATGTTTTATTAATGAATATGATAATTTATTTTCTTTCAACAATTAATTTGAGATATTTTTCTATTCCTTTTTATCAAATAAACATCATGTATTAGAATTTCTTCTTTCTGAAGGTCTAATTACATATTTTCACTTAAGAAATGTTCCATAATCAAATACATTTCAAAAATATCACCTTAAATGTTCAACACCTTGTATAGTATGAGGAATATAAGAGTGACTCAATAATTACTGAAGAAATGAATGAATATATTCAGCCTTCCCAATCATCTTCTTTCTATCAGACTTAATTGTTTAAACGCAGACATCGGGATAGTTTTCTAACAACTCAAAGGTGAATATTTCATAACATCCCTGAAACCCATGCTAGTGTTTTAAAACATCTCAATGTCAGGAAACTTCCTTAGTCTCAGGCTCTTTTGCTGCAGTTTAGGTAATTTCCTTTTATTCTTTTCTTAGTACTGTTAGAGAGCAGATTACCAATCCTGTGTATAAATATGAGGAAAGCATTATATAGACTAAAAATTTCACTTAAGGTTTGCTTGTAAAAATTTTTCCTCTTCCTCCTACCATGATTCTATAAAATGTGGATGATTCTAGCACCAAGGGGTTAAAAAGTAAGTTTATTGCAAAAGATTGGAAAAGCATGTCTAATAATAATTTTAGAGAAAATTAATACTTGAGTATGAAAATGTTTTTCTTCCTTAGTATTTTTTATACCAGTAGTTTCTAAACTTGTCTAATCTTTTAAAACACCCAAAAAACTTTTAAAAATACAAATGTTCTTGGTCTCCATCCCAATTCCCAGATGGTTCCTGCTTGGAAAATTTTAATAAAAACAAAAAACCCATTGCAATAATTTTCCTAGTGAATGTTTGTTTATTATGTTCAGAACCTCATTTAAATTATGTAAATATTGTTTAATTTGAGACAGAATGTCTTCTGATTATTTTTCATATACCATTTTGCATTTCTGTTGGAATTGTCACATTTCAGTTTGTTTCATTTTTATATATGTATTATAAATTCTTTCCATATTCAGCTATATGCATGGCAAAAGTATGTCAGACAATTTGTCTTTTACATTGTTTTTTCCAGAACACCTCATTCTCCTTCAGTTTGGAATGTTTTAGTCTAAAACAATACAGTTGCACAGCTTTTGTCCTAAGACCTATGATTTCATGTGTCTAATCTCCTGTTTCTTGCTATGTTTTTTTCTCTTTTGTCATTTTTCCATTTAATGGAGCCTATTCCCTAGAAGATCCTATGAAAAGGAACATGGAACACAACTTTTTAAGATCTTCTATGTGTAAAATTATTTTTTCATTTTGCCCTTGCACATGATTAATATCTTAGTCAAATAGGGCTGTTATAAAACAAGCAAAAACCAAAACAAAACAAAAACATACACTGGGTGTCTTAACACAAATTTATTTCTCACAGTTCTGGAGGCTGAAAGCATGAAATCACTGTGCCAACATATTCTCTGTTCAGTGGACATCCTATAGACTGCCACCTTCTTGCTGTGACTTCACATGGTTAGGAAAGAGAGAGAAACTTCTCAAATGTTTCTTCCAAGGACACTAAACCCATCATGGGGTGCCATAACCTCATCTCAAACTATATTTATGTCCTGTAGACCTCCATCCCCAAATACCAGCACATGGTTAGGGATTCAACGTACAAATAAAGATGGTGGAACCCAGTCCACAGCAAAACTTACATGATTACAGAATTAGGACAATCATTGTATTCTCTCAAATTGGAAGACATTGCCTCATTTTTTCCCTAGATGTGCTGTTGACAAGACCTGTGTTATTCTTTTCCTTTTCTTTGTACAATACTTGTCTTTTCATTCGGAAACTTTTAAGATCTTCTCTTTATTCCTGGTATTTGTATGCATTGGTCTGTATCATTTTTCATACATTGTACTTGACAGTAGGGAACCTTTTTTGAAATTGGAGATTTGTGTCTTTTGATTATGGGAAATTTTTTCCTTTAATTATTCCCCCTTTTCTTTTTCTTTTTCTTTTTTTTCTGAAATTCCAGTCAGTTGGAAGGTTTAGCTTCTGAATTAAAGTTCTTTTTTTCTCATATAAGTCATCTCTAACTTTTGGGGTAATTTTTTAACTTGGCCTTTTAATACATCTACTGAATTTTTATTTTGATGGTCATGCTTTCATCATATTTGAAAATATGTGGAGCTACGTTTTTGTTTTGTGTGGTAAAATGTCCGTAAACTCTTTGATGTTTCCAACAAAAAATGAAGCCCAATAACCTTCCCCTTGTATAATGTCTGGTCTTAGTGACTTGCATCTAGGGAATAAGAAAGGAAAAAAAAAAAAAAAAAAGCAAATGATAGTGTATGACTTTGGATAGTAAGACATACATAACATTCTGGTTTTCTGATTGCTTTTTCTCTGGATTACTTGCTCAGGGGAGGCCAGGTACCATTCTGTTAAAACACAGAAGAGTTTTATGGGTAGATCTGTAGAGACAAACTCAGTTCTCCCAGCAGCAGTCACGTAAAGGACCATCTTAAAGAGGATCTTCCAGATCTTGAGTTAAAGTCAGCCCTAGGGGATAGTTTAACTACACTCTTTTGAGAGACATGGGCCCAGAGCATTTAGTTAAATTGCTCCCAGCTCCAAGTCTTTCACTCACAGAAACTCTGTGAGATAATACATGTTGTAAACTGTGAAGTTTGGGGGAGTTTGTTATGCAGCAGATGACTAACACACCTTGCCACTGAATGTTCCTTTTTAAAATTAAATTTGTTTTTTAACTGATGCATAGTGACATAAAAATTATACATATTTTTGAGACACCATGTAATACTTTGTTACATGTATGCATTGTATACTGTTTAAAGCAGGTTAAACGTACCTATTTGTGCATACACTGTTGCTTTATGTTGAAAATATTTAAAATCTTTTCTTCCTGCTTTTTGAAATGGACAATACAAATTATCATATTATCTTTATCTGTAGTCACTCCACTGCACAAATAGGTCAGTGGACTCTATATTTAATACTTTCCATCATATATGGGTGAGTGAGATAACCTCTAGAATATATTCATAACTTTTTTTCCTCCTACTTTATTTTTCATGATTCCTCTAGCAGACATTTACTAGTTGCTTGCCTTTTCTCAACTCACTCCCAGAATTTGGATGCTTTTCCAACTATGAACCATGTCATCAGCATTCAATTTCACAATCCATATCAACTTTGGCAAAGATTTCTAGTACAGTGTAATTTAGAAGTACTCTGTGATGGTTCTGTATTATTTTATTTGAGTTCTCATATTCCTAAAGCTATATGATAGACAAACTAAGACGTTACAAAAATCTACATATTTTTTGTATAACAAGTAGATAAATGTTGAATTAGCCCAGTAGTAGTTTTCAAAGTTAAAAGTCAGTGGCATCTTTGTACATCCCATTACCTATTATCTCTGACTTTAATCAAGTTTTGTAAGTTTTAAGATCCTCTTGTATCATATAGGAATATTTATTGTATCTGTCACAAATTTGTGAGGACAATTCAGTAGATGCTTAGAATAGTGACTGGCATGGTGATCTTCTTCTTTCTTCCTCTTTTCCCCCTTTTACTTCCCTTCTCCTTTTTATTCTCATTCTGCCTCTATTCTGTTTATCTTCTTCTACACCACATTTTTTTGAGTATTAATGTTATATATCAATGTATCATAATGAACTTTGGATCTGTGTTTGGGGAACCTCTAGTTAATTGGCAAATTTCATAAGTCTTTTCTGTAGGCTACCACACAAAATTATGAGATACTGGCATCTATATTTGCAAGCCATAATCAAACCTCTAAACAAATTCTTGATTTCCAGTAACACACTTAAATCACTCAACAAAATCTTATAGAACGCTCATAGAACATTTACATGAGAGAAGCTTTGCCAAATGTGCCAAAATATACCAATGTATGGTCAATAGTCTAGTAGAAGAGGCAGGCAAATGTAACGTGACTTCCTATTATGGTAGGTATTCTCAGTACATTGTGCGAACTTAAAAGAGAAAGTTCAAATGGACTCTGAAGACTTGGTAAAGAGAAGGCTTTTGAAAGGGGTGGTATGTACACATGTGGCTGCAAAGAGGTTGCGGCACCATTCAACATGTAAAGAATAGGATCTGTAAACTATAGAGCCATGAGGATACATATTAGGATTGGAAACCAGCAAGTAGCTGAGGATAAAATTTAAGAATTTACTAGGTATCAAAGTTTGTAAATACTGAGTCCTCAAAGACAAAAAAGTGGTTGTTGCACATACAAGAGTAGCAAATTAAGTCTGCTCTTGGGATCTGAGGTCTGTCAAATCAGTTGAGAGAAATACTCTGATAGCAGCTCGTTATTTTATTAGGTATTTGGAAGCGAAAGATCGGTGCTTTTGAAAAGTCTGCCATGTTAGGTCAGGGAGGATCCAACCAGAAGACAACTAGCCAGCCTTCCTTGTAAGCAGCACAACAGGTTCCAGGAAGAGAAAAGTCAGCACCTCCCGTGAGCCTACCAGCATACTGGTTGAGCATCAACACTCCCCACCAACCCGCCCTGTAAGCAGCCTGCTGGTTCAGAGGACCGGCTAAGTTGATAGCAACTAAGGTACATAAAGCAACTAAATACTTGTATTGTTTGATTGATTTGCAGGCTTGAGGCCAGCAGTCTGAGCATCTCCTGGAAGGATGACAGTATGCAATGTAGCAGATATGGGGGATTTCCTTCTATCTTGTCTTTGAGGCCCGATTAGGTATTTGTTTAATAACCTGTCGGTGTTTGTTGGATAAAAAAACAAGTGATTTATCTTGAAATATGTTTGAGTCAAACAACTAGCTCAAGTTCTCTTTTTCAAATAATGCTAATAACTCTACTTCTGCCAGCACTAATATTTATAGGATAACACAAGTTAACCTTTTGTTCGGCCCGCCTAATTATTTGCTGCCATCTAGTGTCATAAAGTTGACATTGTGACATTGTTTTTAATTGAAATGATATTCTGCTCATTTTTGAGGAGTACTGCCCTTGATAATTCATTTTAAAATTTAAGCCATAAATAAAATTTCAATAAAAAGCAGGAAAATATCATTACTATACTTTAGTTTAGTGGTGCATAATGATAATTTTTGAGGTTCTGGCCTCAAAATGTCTATATTTTAAAGCTAAGTCAGTTAAAGAACCTGAATAAAATTCAAGACCAGTGAGTCCAATAAAGGTGGTTAAAATAATTTTAAAAATGTGAATCACTCTAGAATAATGCAGTTGAATGGATGCAATTTAAAATACTTTGTGTTCAGTTTGCTGAGACCTGGGTTTCTGTATGCTATTTGTTTAAAGTTCATTATGCTTTTCTGACAGTGATTTTTATTTTTTTCTATTTTTTTTAAAAAGGAAAAAAACAAAGAAAATGAAACCAATCAAAACAAACCAGTGTAACTGATACAGGACTTCAAAACAACACTTCAAATCAACAATAGTTACCCTAATGCCTCTTGTTGTCTTTAAAATAGCTCAGATGTAGTAAAAATCAAACAGAATGGAATAGAACCAATAAAAACAAAACAATGTATGCAATAAAGGACTTCAAAACAAGACAGTAGTAAATCCAAAATGGCTACCATAATATATCTTGCTATCTTTGAAATAGCTGCTCATGCCATCGGATATAACAAAATCAAACAAAGCAAAACAGAACAAAACCCAACCCAACAAAACAATGAAAATGATACAGAACATCAAAACAAAACAATAGGGAATCAACAATGGCTACCACCTTCAGAAGGAGATTCCCCCTAGATGCCACACTGCGTACCGTTACCCTCTGAACAGATGATCAGACCACTGGCCCTAGACCTGCAAGGTCAGTGAAACACCAAAATACCACAAACATCAAATTACATTTCACTGCAATGGCTGTCATCACAGCCTGTGTTTCTCCAGATCAGCCAGTTGCTTATGGGGGTGAAGGTGGGGATTGGCTCTTCTGTGCCAGCCCATGTGCCAGAAGGGGCTGTGGTCTGGCTGTCCCCCTGCCAGTGGTGGCTCATGCATGGTGCTGGTTCACAGGGAGGGCTTGCTTCCTGGTGAATCCTTGCTGTCTCCCCACCCTCCACCCAGTCCATGAATGGTTCTTACTCATGGGCAAAGATTTGGGTCTCACTGTCGTCCCCATGTGGTGGCCTGCACATGGTGCTGGTTTGCAGGGAACTGACAGTGATTTTTACAATGTAGAAATGAGATAAATCATATTAGTTCTTGATAATTAAAAAAACCACTCTAAGTAAATCAAGGTCAGAAAATATTTACTCACTGGCTTTCATTGTTCCTCTAGTTAGAAAGTTTGTGTCCCCCAAACTTGTGTCCCCCCAGTATTAAGTATTAAAATGTGACACCTTTAGCATAGGATTAAGAGAGCAGAACCCTTGTGCGTGCAATTAGTGCCCTTGTAAAAGAGGCCTGAGGGGTTTTGCTTGCCTCTTCTACCATAAGTAGATTTGAAAAAGGTGCCTACTATGAGGAACAAGTCCTTACTACACACCAACCACCAGAACTTCTGCCACCTTGATTTAGACTTCCCAGACTGTGAGTAATAAATTTCGGTTGTTTATAAATTGCCACTTAGTTTAAGGTATTTTGTTACAGCAGCCTGCAGTTGTCCTATACCTATTGTACTGTCATTTTATTTCTATCCCTCCCCTCTTTCCTTTCTTTTTGCTTTGGAGAAAAGGATGATATGTTTTGGTCTTTGCTCCACTTTTAGAAAATTTACAGTTCTGAAAAAAATGTTGACTGACCACACTTGCTCCAACATCATTACTAGATTTTGAAGTTAGAAGAAAATTAAGTTGCTTTGAAGGCAGCACTTCCTGTGAGGCAAAGGACTCCAGGTTTGGAACTTTTTGCCCTTCCACGCTGAAGGCATTTCAGAGAAACTCACCAAACTAATGGAGTGCTTTATGAGAATATTCACCTTTCTGCTTTTTTCCAATTCTCCATTCACCTCTACCACTAAAATCATGAATTATTAACATGTAAGAAACTCAGTGCTGATTCAGGGAGATCTGGATTCTGATCCTAGTTCCTGATGCTAGTGATAAGATGACAGAGTTGAGATGCTTAGGCCACTCTCACTTTCATCCTTTATAAGAGCTGGCATTGCTTTAAGTGCTCTTTTGGTTTTATTTTTCCTTTCCATGTCTGTGATGCAGTTTTTTCTTTCTACTTTCCTTTTAGTGAGTTTATTTTTGATTTTTTATTATTTTCTTTTATTAGTACATGTTTGCAGTACACAATATTTACCTTTCTTGTGTGAAGTTGGTACATGTACATAACATATCTTAATCCCTTTGTTTGTCTCCTTTCCCTCTCTTCCTTTTCCCTCCACCTCTTAGTCCCCTTCCCACCTGAGAATGACTTATCTCCGTATTTTCTATTATCTATCTTTTACTTTCCTTTCCATTTCTCCTATAAGAGGAATCATGCAATATTTCAGGCAGTGTGTCTAACTTATATCACTTAACATTATGGTTTCAAGGTGCATCCAGTTTCCTACAAATAACTCGTTTATCTTTCTTTATGGCAGAGTAGTACTTCATTGTATATAAGCAACACATTTTCCTTAACCATTCATATAAGCTGCTTCCAAGATTTAGCTATCATGAATTGTGTTGCTATAAATATGGGCATGCTGTATCACTGTAATGTGATGTCTTTAACTCTTTTGGGACAATACCTAGAAGGGGAATAGCTGGGTCAGAGAGAATTTCTATTTTTAGTTTTAAGAGGACTCTCCATAATTATTTCCGTAGTGTTGTACTAGTTTACATTTCATCAACAATGTGGAAGAGTTCCCTTTTCCCACATCCTGGCCAGCATTTGTTATTATTTCATTCTTACTGATAGCTATTCTTTCTGGAGTAATGTGGTGTGCTAGTGTTGTTTTAATTTGCATTTCTTTAATGGCCAGTGGTGTCAAGCATTTCTGCATGTGTTTATTGGCCATTTTACTTCTTCTGTGAAATTTCTGCTTACTACAGTTGCCAATTTTTTTATTGGGTCTTTTCTGGGGGAGTCTAATTTTTTGATATATCCTAGATATATCTTAGATATATATTCCTGATATACCCTACATATCAGTCCTCTGTCTGTAGAATGGTTGGAAAAATGTTTTCTCATAGTGTAGGTTTTCTTTTCCCTCAGTTGGTCATTTCTTCTGCTGTGCAGAGGCTTTGATACTAACAAGGAATGCCTTACTCCATAGAGAAAATAGAAGAGATATATGTCAGATTGAGATTCTATCTCTGATAAGAATCCTTTCTAGGTTCTTGCATAAGGAAGAGTATTCAAGTACTTTGCTAGACTATTTCCCCCTATTTTCCTCTTTCAGTCCCCTGTGATCTAATAAAGACTATTTAATAGCAGTGATTCCAAATATTTTAAGAGCATAAAAAATTAGAAAGATATCTGCCTGGGGTTAGTTATATACTTTGGAATCTAGTAATTGGGATAGGGTGCAATATACAAAAAATCCCATGAATCTAGATCACTTTTAGTGGAATTTAGTGGAATTAGGTGTGGCACCTCTAAATACTTGAAACATAGTGCACATATTACCTGGAGAAAGTCTTCTACAGATAATATTGACATATGAGAGGATAGATGACCCTTTGTATTATCTACACAGGGCCCAAAGTCCAACAGCAGGAGCCTGTCTGCTGCTCTGGGGGGATGACAGCCATGTCCGAGATCCAAGGCAGCTGCATTTTTTCTCTGGTAGTTAGTATTATGAGAATAAAGGATATCTGAAAAGAGTAGGTTGCCTCTTTCCCCTTACACATTTTTCTGCCTTAAAATTTGTGCATTGCTGGCAGCACCCCAATTTCCCTTAGTACTCCTCTAGGAAATGGTTTCTACATGTAGTGGTTTCATGCACAGGGAACATTTAGTAAGACAAAACAAAATGAAAATACATAAATACTGGAGAAATGGGGAAACTGTATGATGAAGAATATCAGAAAATATAATATGTATTCAATATTATAAAGAAGATGTATCAAAATTAGGAACATTACAACATAAAGTCAAATTTAAGTTGGACAAAAGAAATTCAATGGAAAATTGACTACACTGTTCTTATTCTTTTGGTTTACCAGCAGATTGGTGAAAATATCTTTGTGGACTAATGACTGGGAATTAGTATGTAGAGCGGGAAA